>CM044861.1:0-202500 GCA_024500155.1 Chenopodium formosanum | reverse complement strand
AGGGTCATATAATGTCGTTTGGAACCATATATGACCATTATATGTTGTCATAAATGTCCGTGTTAGGGTTGAGTTCACGATATCGGTGCAAGTTTGGAACGGGTAAATTGACTGTTTAAAGGCATATTGGATGGTTGGACCCACGCAAATAGACTCCCGGGGTGTGTTGGGGTCCGTGGTAAGCATCTCGGCAATTTTTATTTTTCAGGTCAAAATAAGTGGAAAATTGTCCAAAATTGAAGACTATAATACACGATTTCGGATCAAATTTTGACATTTATTTAAAAAATGAACTGAATGTGTTGGACTCCTGTGGTCATATAAGGTGGTTTGAAACCATAAGACACCGATAAAGATATCCATAAAGTACCAAGAATGAGTGTTGACTCTATTTTGAAATTCATAAAATATAGTGATGTCATGTAACTGTAATAATGTGATGTGACTTGACTATAATGATGTCATATATTTATAATGATGTCATATAAGTATAGTGAAGTGATGTGACTTGACTACAATGATGTCATGAAAGTATATATATGAAGTGATGCGACTTGACTACAATGATGTCATGAAAGTATATATATGAAGTGATGCGACTTGACTACAATGATGTCATGAAAGTATATATATGAAGTGATGTGATTTTACTACAATAATGTTATGAAAGTATATATATGAAGTGATGTGACTTGACTATAATGATGTCATATTATGAAAATAAATTTTTAATGATGTGATGTCATAATATGACATGAGTTGACAATAATGATGTCTTAAAAGTATAATTATGCTATATAAGTGATGTAATATAGATAAAATAGTGATGTGATGTGATGTACCCATATAATAGTGATGTGATTTGACAATAGTCTTGGAAATGAACACATTGTATGATATGGTGATTGATTTGACAATAGTGACTATTCAATGTTACTATTCACATGTGTGTTGATTTAATAATAATGACTATTCATTGTTACTATTCACATGTGTGTTGATTGATATGATGTGTGATGTGTTATGCTGAGTTAATTGATATATTTGTATAAACTATTCATATTTGTAATGTAAGTATCATTTTTTATCTCATGTAAACAATCACCAATTACCCAAATTGTACCCCCAATCACCCTGTTTTGGGGTCAATCACCATATTCTCGGTCTCGGTCCCGGTCCAGATCTCGAAACCTCGAAAAAATCAAAATAAGAGAAATATGGGGCGTAAAAACCATTAAAAACCCATTCTCCTCTTATTTCCCCATCTTTTGGACTGTTGTTCGCCGCCCAAGTTAGTAGCCAAACAATGCATATATTGAGAGGAGTTTAGGGGAGAGAGTGGAGGAGTATGGTCATCTTAGATGATAAGAGTGACCTCCTTTTACCTTTGGCCCCTTGAGGGGTGTATGTAGGAGTACATTAGTGGGTTTGTGAGCCCTAAAAGTACATATGTGGGCCGTTGAAGGCCATATTGATGCATTTGACTTATTTAGGGCCTTTTAGACCTTTTTATGCCCTCTGGGCTTATATGACCATTTTAGTACCCAAACAATTAGCCCCTAGACCCAATTTTATTTGAAAAATGAGTTGGGTTGTTTCAGCAAATTTTCATATTTTTCTAATTACCGCCTTTTTTCCCGTATTTTCCCTTCTTGGGGCCCACAAAAAATATTTTTTGGAAAAATAAAAGTTTTAAAATTTAGATTAATACCCATTCTTTGGATTTAACCAAAAAAAAACGAGGTGTTATTATCACATTTTCACAAGTTTTGACCCATTATTGTGTTACTGTCAGTCGGGTGTTCACTAAGATTTTACAAGAGGTACAATATAAAGCTCTATAGGGGAAGGTGGGCAACTCAAATGTTGAATAGCTATATATATATATATATATATATATACTACTTCCGTTAATTATTACTTGCAACTTTCCATTTTCTTTCCTTTTTTGGTAAATTTTTTAAAATAAGATTACAAAAATACCCTTACTAATAATGTTAAAAACTCACTTTGATAACTTAATTACAACTCATTAAATTAATAATTTCACTTATTTAACATAACTATTCTCTTCCAATTCCAATTAACCCATACTAATTAATCAAAAATCCAACCCAAAAAATTATTTCACCATCAAATTCATCTTCCAATAACTCATTCGAACACCACCTTCAATATCGATGTCGCCACTACCATTTCTAACCACCACCTGCAACATCGCCGCCTCTAAACACCGCCTACAACGTCGCCACATCCACCTGGTTGTTTAGATCTAATGGTTTGAGAGCTGGGTGGTTTGATTTCTGATGGTTTCGGGTTGAGTGGGGATTTCTGGTTTCGAGATGAGTGGGGGTTTAGGGGAGTTTTCAAAATGGGCTAGGGCTTTTGTGGTTCTAGGATGGGTGCGGTGGTTTGATTTTTGGTGGTTTCGGGTTCACTGTGGGTTTTTGGTTTCGGGTTGAGTGGGTGGTTTTTGTTTATGGGGTGCGGTGGTGGTGAGGTTGGAATTAGGGGGTGTCGGCAGTGGTAGGTTTGGGTTTGTGGGGGTCTCGGCGATGGTGAGCTTCGGCGATGGCGATGCTGGGGTTCGGCGAGGTGGGTTTGGGTTTGTGAGGGTGTAGGGGATGTCAGCGAAGGGTGGTGGTGGTGGCGGCGACGATCTGGGTTTAGGAGTGAGTCAGTGGTGGTGGACTGGTGGGTGGCTTGGGTGGTTATTTAATCATTTTTAATTTTTTTCTCTCTCATACTTAATCACATACCCTTATATCCCTTAATAACAATTATGAAATTTTGACTTGGGAACCGTGTTCACCCCCAAAGTTGCAAGTAATATATATATCCAATTAATAGATGCAATAAAGATGTATGATCTGTTGTTTGCAGTCATATTAAGTTTTAGATTACCTTTAGCAACAACAAAAGTATATATGTTTTGCCTTCTTTTACAGCATGATTCATGGATTGCACATTAAAGATGGGAAAGCAACCTATGTCTCCCGCTATGTTAAGACATCAAGGCTGAAACAAGAAGAGTTCTTTGGAGGGGCAAAATTTATGAAGGTGAGCAATTGGGGATTGAAACAAGCAATGATTTGTGCAACAAATTTTTATGTAAAATAAAACTGAGTTGCTCCCCATGTCTATGTTTTATGGTCTATACAACCCATAGCATTAATAATAAGTCTGACAACAATGCTTACATACACCTTTCACCATAATAGTGCTATAAATAATGTTTATAACCATGTTATTCATGGATGTCTTATTTTCAATTCACAAAACAACATGCTTACAGTAGTAGTTTAGTCACTGAATTTTCAAATTTTGTGAAATACCGTTTATTACCAATTATTGTTTAATTTTTTGTTTACAAAATAGTCACATCTCCTACATTTGGTGCTTCAAGTTACACTCAAGAGTAGTACTAAGGCATGTTAATACTGCCCTGAGACTAGTGAATATGACTGCAAAAGTAACTAATGAATAATTCCTAGAAAGCAAAATGAATGGAATCCATTCGATAGACTCTTAATGAAGACCTGATGGATTTTTTGTTTTCTAAATGGAAAAATAGGATATCTTATTATCTTACTGTAGGCCTTATATTTTTCCTTTCTCATATATTTGCAGATTGGAGATCTTAAGGGGCTTTTTGGATTACTTACAGTCAACTTGCAAATGCTCAGGGCCAAGCTGAAAGTACTAGATATGTCGTATGGAAATGGGACAGGTTTTTCCTTTACTTATACTGTATCAATCCTTAGTGTTTACCCAAAAAGCTCTCCCCTTTAGTAGGAAATAAATATCACTTGGCTTCTTGTAACAAGTATCATGTTCACTGAGCTTTTGCTAGCTAATTCAATACCTCATTGGTTTGAAGGAAATTTTAATTTAGTTATGGTTTTATGTTTACTTGTCATTTTGATTAAATTTGGGTCATATTTGTGATTTGTTTTCATCTTTATACAGCTAATACTGCTCTGATATATCACCATGGGAAGCTTCTGGCACTTTCTGAGGCAGATAAACCATGTGAGTTGTGATATTCTGTTATTTATGTTCATTTTGAGGTACTAAAACAAGAGACTTGATGTTGACTTTGAATCTCATATGCCAAAATGACACTAAGTGCTTTACTTTGATATTTTATCCAGATGCTATTCGTGTTTTGGAAGACGGGGATCTTCAAACCCTTGGAATGCTTGACTATGATAAAAGGTTGACCCACTCATTTACAGCTCATCCAAAGGTTGACCCTTCCACAGGTGAGATTTATTTACTCTTCCTCCCATAAAAGCACATAGTAATCTAAAATTTTCTATTTTGTAGTCTAGTCTCACTTATCAAACTCAAACTCAAACTCTTGGTGCAGGGGAGATGTTTACTTTTGGTTACTCTCATCAACCACCATATATCACGTACAGAGTAATATCAAAGGATGGATACATGCATGACCCTGTACCAATAACAATCCCTGCGCCTATCATGATGCATGATTTTGCGATCACTGAGAACTATGCTATTATCATGGATCTTCCTTTACACTTTAGACCTAAGGTATAACTTCAACACCAAAAGAAGCTACCAGCTTTTTGTTCACTTCTCCAAAAATATCTTTCATGCAGCATCATTGATAGAGGTTGGGGAGGGGGGTGTTCAAACATGCTTGTTAGCAGGGTATATTTTAGATTCTGTTGGAAACAAGGCTTATATGTTTGTGGTATTACAGTTAATGCCATACATCTTAATAGGATTTTGACGCTTGATGTTGTCGTATTGTTTTCCATTTAATTCTCCTTTTTGTCCCCCTCCCTCCACTAGTGTCCTGTTGTTAATATGCTGATCTTATATTCTTGAACTTCCAGGATATGGTGAAGGAAAAAAAGCTAATTTTCACTTTTGACTCAACATTAAAGGCTCGCTTTGGTGTACTACCGCGATATGCTAAGAATGAGAGTTTAATCAAATGGTTTGAGCTGCCAAATTGTTTCATATTCCATAATGGTGTGTCCTTGCTACCCTTTTTTTTCTTACTTTATTAGTTATAGATTCTAAGCATTTTTATCATACATGAGAACATTTGTCGATTTGTTATGTTGATTTAACTATTGCAAGATCATTAACTGCTTCAGCAGATATTAACTTTTATCTAACAATCTATATATATGTATAAAATAAAAATATAAAAAGTAAATGCATATTTCAGTGCATTTAATCATGATTGCTTATGTTGACACTTGACAGCCAATGCGTGGGAAGAAGGAGATGAGGTTGTTTTAATCACTTGTCGCATTGAGAATCCGGATTTGGATATGGTCAGTGGAGCTGCTGAAGATCGGGTTGAAGATTTTTCAAATCAGCTGTAAGAAAACTTCAATGGTTGGACAAAGTCTAATTTCTTATCACTCATCTTTTCTTTGATAGAAATTCTTGTTACCAGGTATGAGATGAGATTTAATATGAAAACTGGTCTTGCGTCTCAAAAAGAACTATCAGCACCTGCCGTGGATTTCCCTAGAGTTAATGAGTACTACACTGGCAGGTACTTGGATCTCACAGTTCCATTAGTAAAATTTTTTATAATTCACTCTGTCAGTTGGGTGGAATTCATTATATGTTGCATATTGGTTGACTGGTGGGAGTGGCTGGGCAGGGGGGTGGTAATTTAGTGCATCATCATTATACTTATGTTGTTCTTGTACCAAGCACAGGAGACAGAGATATGTGTATGGTACCATATTGGGCAGCATTGCGAAAGTACAAGGGATAGTCAAATTTGATTTGCATGCTGAACCAGATTCCAGCAAAACTAAGCTTGAAGTTGGAGGAACTGTGCAAGGCATCTTTGACCTTGGTCCTGGAAGATTTGGATCAGAGGCCATCTTTGTTCCTCGTGAACCAGGTACCACCGGTGAAGAGGATGATGGATATCTGATCTTCTTTGTGCATGATGAAAACACTGGGTAATTTCTTAAACATGCGTTTTGTTTTTTTAAGATTTGTAACCAATAATTGTCAGTAAAAAGGAAGATTCTTCATGGTCTTTCCTAGATTGTCTGATTATAGTGAGGTTCTTGTCTGACCGGTATAATATGTGCTATCTTATGTTACATCACTCTTCTTTTTACTATTAGACCTTAACACTTGCTACAAAATGGTTCAATGGGAGCAAGAATTCCCGACTACTGTTCTGATGATACCTAATCGAATGGATCTGGTATGGTCACAAGGAATTAGGGACAATTAATGATTTATACTTTTGATTTGCAGGAAATCATTTGTGAATGTAATTGATGCAAAAACAATGTCAGCTGATCCTGTTGCAGTAGTTGAATTACCTTCAAGAGTTCCCTATGGGTTTCATGCTTTCTTTGTGACTGAGGTTAGTAAAATTTTACTTTGCAAGAATGCTTCCAATATTTGACCATCACTTAATTATATTTTTAATGTATGTGAAGTTTGTCATCCTTCAAAAGTGGGTGCAAGCTTTTCTCATGTTGTAATCTTATATATGATCATGTCTGAAATCCATAATCTGAGTTGGAAATTAATATGTCAAGTAGTAAGATAATTCTTAAGTTATATGTAAAGGAGGCACCAAGTTTCCGAGTTAGTTGACAATTGTAAGCTTTCTTCATCTGCCTGATTGCCATTATTAATCTACCAGACTACCACTACCAATGGTGTTACAAAAGCATGGAGTTAGGAAATTTTGATTAGTTGTACATATGATTGCTCCTTCAACCCGACAAATACTATCTATACAGGGGTGTTTTTTACAGTTGCGTGCTTGTGTAATGTCCGCAGGAACAACTTAAAGAACAGGTTGCATTTTAGTTGGAGCTATTGCTGCTGTCAATGAATCCAAAGAGGAAAATTGGGTGCAAGGGAAACATACATAGAATAATACAAGTAGTTTGTAATTGGAACTATGTTGTTGTAAAATTATTGTATATTTATGTCATCATGTGTAACAAATCATTGATACTTTATCCAAGCTGTATCGCTTAAATGAATCAAAGTTATCATTCAAGTTAGATTTTGTATTATCAATATAAACAATTACATATTACATTATTGTATACAATTCTGCACTCTTCATCTACAACATTCATTGGCAAATGCATTTCAATTCTGAAATATCACAAGCTCCATCTGCAACATTCATTTGCAAATGCATTTCAATTCTGCAATATCACAAGCTCCATCTGCAACATTCTGCACTCTTCATGATTAACCTGCATAATAATTTCAAAAAAAACAGAAAATAAAAAGGTAAATAGTTTCAGAGTAAATGAATTTGATAGATTACTATTTTTATAAAAATAAAAATAAAAAAAAAATCCCTCAGAAATGCCTATTTTCCACATGAGATTGGATGGAAGAAGGCAATGCAAGAAAAACAGAGTACCTCAGAAACCATTTGCAGAAATGAAAATGGGAGCATCATCTGGATTTCTTCAATGCACTACCAAACCCTTTTTATATGTTCAGATTACTAAATATTTTCATCATTGGGATTTCTAGTAATATTTGTCAAGTTGATATTTGATAAACATCTTACCTCAGAAATTGCTTCAATGGAGAATTCAGAGTAAAGCTTCAATGGAGGAGATTGAGAGAAGAGAGAGGGCCAAGTTCGGCTCTGCTGCGGCGCAACTCCAAAAGGGGGAAAATAAACGTATGAGCCCTATTTGAAAGAGTTTCTTATCCTCTTTTTTTTTTTTTTTTTTAAAGAGTTCTTATCCTTTTTTTAATTTACTTTGACCAACAAATTGCTAGATCGTCATGCTCTGAAAAGGTTAAGAGTATTTATTACAGCGATGTGTGCCATAAATCTCTATTCATATTCGCGCTTTTAAATCAATTTTGAAGTTTTTAAAATCTGGTATCAAGAGCTTTTGATATGATAAAAGGATGCATCCCGATGTCATATAATGTTGTATACACGATCAATAGTTAGTCACATAAATACATGTTGCAACCTTTAGTTAATTAAGGGAGGTGTGTACATGAAAAGCTAAATTGATGGTTTAAAGGTAAAGTGAACAGTTTTAACCATCCAAGTGACCTCTCGGAGTATCGTGGAATCCATGATTTTGTATCACAAGTGAATTGGCATAGGACCCAA
Source organism: Chenopodium formosanum (assembly GCA_024500155.1). Lineage (NCBI taxonomy): Eukaryota > Viridiplantae > Streptophyta > Magnoliopsida > Caryophyllales > Amaranthaceae > Chenopodium > Chenopodium formosanum. The sequence goes on along the minus strand of CM044861.1, from coordinate 194,369 downwards.
ACCGAAGAAAATTTCAATATATTCAAAAAATAAATAAAAGAAAAACTTCGTATAAACAAGTAAAATGAAACGCCTGGATAACTTCATAAAAAATACTTCGTTCACTAAGTGAGAAAAATTAATTAGTAGTGGACGAGGCGTTGTTGCCAAGTCGGGTCGTTTGGGAATGCAGCCCCAAGTGGGCGGTAAATTCCGTCCAAGGCTAAATACTGGGGAGAGACCGATAGCGAACAAGTACCGCGAGGGAAAGATGAAAAGGACTTTGACAAGAGGCGTGTACGAAAACGAGTAATTGACTGTTTTAAGGCAATTTGAATGGTTCCACCCACACAATTTTGATGTTACGGGACCCGGTAGCGAAAAGTCTTGAGACCCTATGGGATACATCTTAGGTTCATATAATAACGTTTGGAATCATATATGACCATTATATGTTGTCAAAAACGTTCGTGGTAGGCTTGAATTCACGAAATCGGTACAAATTTCGAAAGGGTAAATTGATCGTTTTAAGGCAAATTGGATGGTTCCACCAACCCAATAAGACTCCCGGAGAGTAGAAGGGACCAATGTAAAAATCTCGGCAATATTTATTTTCGGGCGAAAAAAGGTAAAAAATTCCAAATTTGAAGGCTATTATCCACGCTTTTTGAGAAATTTTTAATGTTACGGGCCCCGGTGGCCAAAAAAATTGAGACTCTAGGAGATACATTTTAGGGTCATATAATGACGTTTGGATTCATATATGACCATTACATGCTGTCAAAAACGTCTGTGGTAGGCTTGAGTTTGCAAAATCGGTACAAGTTTCGAACAGATAAATTGACTGTGTTTAAGGAGAATAGGATGGTTCCACCCACCCAATTGGAATCCCGGAGATTATTAGGGACCATAGTAAACATCTCGGCAATTTTTTTTTCCGGACCAAACAAGGTCCAAAAATTCCAAAATTGAAGGCTATTATACAAGATTTTTGAGGAATTTTGGATGTTACGGGGCCCGGAGGGGAAAATTCTTGAGACCCTAGGGGATAAACCTTAGGGTCATCGTTTGGAATCATATATGACCATTACATGTTGTCAAAAACGTTCGTGGTAGGCCTGAGTTCACGAAATCGGTATAAATTTCGAACGGCTAAATTGATCGTTTTAAGGCAAATTGGATGGTTCCGCCCACCCAATATGACTCCAGGAGAGTATTAGAGACCATTGTAAAATTCTCGGCAGTATTTATTTCCGGGCGAAAAAAGGTAAAAAAATTTTAAAATTGAAGGCTATTATCCACGCTTTTAGAGGAATTTTTAATGTTACGGGCCCCCGGTGGCGAAAAGTCCTGAGACCCTACGGGATAAATCTTAAGGCCATATAATGACGTTTGGAATCGTATATGACCGTTGTATGTTGCAAAACGGGTAAATTGACCGTTTTAAGACAAATTGACCGTTGTATGTTAACAAAATCGGTACAAGTATCGAACGGGTAAATTGACCGTTTTAAGACAAATTGGATGGTTCCACCTTTCCAATTTGACTCCCGGAGAGTATTAGGGACCATTGTAAACATCTTGGCAATTTTTATATCCGGGCGAAAAAAGGTCAAAAAAATCCAAAATTGAATGCTATTATCCACGCTTTTTGATAAATTTTTGATGTTACAGGGCCCGGTGGTGAAAAGTCTTGTGACCCTAGGGGATACATCTTAAAGTCATATAATGACGTTTGCAATCATATATGACCATTATATGTTGTCAAAAATGTCCGTGGTAGGCATGAGTTCACGAAATCGGTACAAGTATCAAACTGGTAAATTGACCGTTTTAAGGCAAATTGGATGGTTCCACCCACCCAATTGGACTCCCGAAGGATATTAGAAACCATGGTAAACATCTCGGCAATTTTTATTTTCAGGCAACATAAGGTCAAAAAATTCCAAAATTCAATGCTATTATTTACGCTTTTTGAGGAATTTTCGATGTTACGGGACCCGGTGGCGAAAAGTCTTGAGATACTAGGAGATACATCTTAGAGTCATATAATAACATTTAAATTATATATGACCATTATATGTTGTCAAAAATGTCCGTAGTAGGCTTGAGTTCACGAAATCGGTACAAGTTTGGAACGGGTAAATTGATCGTTTTAAGTCAAATTGGATAATTCCACCTACCCAATTGGACTCTCGAAGGGTACTAGGGCCCATGGAAAACATATCGGCAATTTTTATTTCCGGGAGAAAAAAGGTTAAAAAATTCCAAAATTACAGGCTATTATTCACGCTTTTTAAGAAATTTTAAAAATTCTAAAAATTAAAGGCTATTATCCACGTTTTTTAAGGAATTTTTAATGTTACGGGACCCGGTGTTGAAAAGTCTTAAGATCCTAGGGGATACATGTTAGGGTCATATAATAATGTTTAAAATTATATATAAGACCATTATATGTTGTGAAAAATGTCCGCAGTAGCCTTGAGTTAACAGAATCGTTAAAAGTTTCGAACGGGTAAATTGACCGTTTTAAGGCAAATAGGACGGTTCCACCCACCCAATTGGACACCCGAAAGATATAAGGGACCATGGTAAACATCTCAACAATTTTTATTTACGAGCGAAAGAAGGTCAAAAAGTTCCAACATTGAAGGCTATTATCCACGCTTTCTTAAGGAATTTTTATTGTTACGGGACCCAGTAGCGAAAAGTCTTGAAACCTTAGGGGATACATCTTAGAGTCACATAATGACATTTGGAATCATATAAGATCTTTTATGTTGTCAAAAATGTCTGTGGTAAGCTTGAGTTAACAAAATCGGTACAAGTTTCGAACGGGTAAATTGACCGTTTTAAGGCCAATTGGATGGTTCCACCCGCTCAATTGGACTCCCGAAGGATATTAGGGATATGGTAAACATCTCAGCAATTTTTATTTCCGAGCGAAAAAAGGTCAATATATTCCAAAACTGAAGGCTATTACCCACACTTTTTGAGGAATTTTTGATGTTACGGGGTTCGGTGTCGAAAAGACTTGAGATTTTTAAGGAATACATCTTAGGGTCACATAATTACGTTTGGAATCATATATGACATTACATGCTGTCAAAAACGTCCGTGGTAGGCTTGAGTTAACAAAATCGATACAAGTTTCGAACGGGTAAATTGATCGTTTTAAGGCAAATTGGATGGTTCCACCCACCCAATTAGACCCCCGAAGAATATTAGGGGCCATGGTAAACATCTTAGCAATTTTCATTTTCGGGCGAAAAAAGATCAAAAAATTCCAAAATTGAAGGCTATTATCCACGTTTTTGAGGAATTTTGGATGTTACGGGGCTCGGTAGCGATAAGTCTTGAGATCCTATGGAATACATTTTAGGGTCATATAATGATGTTTGGAATCATATATGACCTTATATGTTGTCAAAAATGTCCGTGGTAGGCTTTAGTTAACAAAATCGGTACAAGTTTCGAACAGTAAAATTGATCGTTTTAAGGCAAATTGGGTGGTTCCATCCACCCAACTGCACTTCCGAAGGATATTAGGGACCATGGTAAACATCTCGGAAATTTTTATTTCCGGGCGAAAAACGGTCAAAAAATTCCAAAATTGAAGGCTATTATCCACGTTTTTGAGTAATTTTTGAGGTAATAGGTTCCAGTGGCGCGAATTCTTGAGGTCCTAGTGGATAAATCTGAGGATAACATAATAACGTTTGGAATCATATATGACATTCTATGTTTTCAAAAATGTCTGTGGTAGGTTTGAGTTAACAAAATCGGTACAAGTATCGAACGGGTAAATTGACCGTTTTAATACAAATTGGATGGTTCCACCTTTCCAATTTGACTCCCGGAGAGTATTAGGGACCATTGTAAACATCTTGGCAATTTTTATATCCGGGCGAAAAAAGGTCAAAAAAATCCAAAATTGAATGCTATTATCCACGCTTTTTGATAAATTTTTGATGTTACGGGGCCCGGTGGTGAAAAGTCTTGTGACCCTAGGGGATACATGTTAAAGCCATATAATGACGTTTGCAATCATATATGACCATTATATGTTGTCAAAAATGTCCGTGGTAGGCATGAGTTCACGAAATCGGTACAAGTATCAAACTGGTAAATTGACCGTTTTAAGGCAAATTGGATGGTTCCACCCACCCAATTGGACTCCCGGAGAGTATTAGTGACCATGATAAACATCTCGGCAATTTTTATTTTTGGGCAAACAAAGGTCTATAAATTCCAAATTTAAAGGCTATTATCCACGCTTTTTTAGGAATTTTTGATGTTACGGGGCTCGGTGGGGAAAAGTCTTGAGACCTTAGGGGATACATCTTAGGGTCATATAATGACGTATGGAAATATATATGACCATTATATGTTGTCAAAAATATCCTTGGTAGATTTGAGTTTACGAAATCGGTACAAGTTTCGAAAGGTTAAATTGACCGTTTTAAGGCAAATTGGATGGTTCCACCCTTCTAATTAGACTCCCGAAGGGTATTACGGACCAAGATAAAAATCTCTGCAATTTTTATTTCATGGCAAAAAAAGGTTAAAAATTCTAAAATTAAAGACTATTATCCACACTTTTTAAGAAATTTTTGATGTTATTAGACCCGGTGACGAAAAGTCTTGAGATTCTAGGGGATACATTTTTGGGTCATGTAGTAACATTTGGAATTATATATGACCATTAAATGTTGTCAAAAATGTTCGTAGTAGGATTGATTTCACGAAATCGGTACAAGTTTGGAACGGGTAAATTAATCATTTTAAGGCAAATTGGATGGTTCCACCCACCCAATTGGACTCCCGAATGATATTAGGTACTATGGTAAACCTCTCAGAAATTTTTTTTTCCGGCAGAAAATGGTAAAAAAATTCCAAAATTAAAGGCTATTATCCACACTTTTTAAGGAATTTTTGAAGTTGCGGGACCCAGTGGCGAAAAGTCATGAGATCCTTGGGAATATATCTTAGGGTCATATAATAACGTTTAGAATTATATATGACCATTATATGTTGTCAGAAATGTCCGTAGTAGGCTTGAGTTCACGAAATCTGTACGAGTTTTGAATGGGTAAATTGATCGTTTTAAGGCAAATTGGATGGTTTCACCCACCCAATTGGATTCCCGGAGGGTATTAGGGACCATGGTAAACATCTCGGCAATTTTTATTTCCCGACCTAAAAAGGTCAAAAAATTCCAAAATCAAAGGCTATTATCCACGCTTTTTATGAAATTTTTAATGTTACGGGACCCGGTGGCGAAAAATCTTGAGATCTTAGGGGATACATCTTAGGGTCCTATAATAACGTTTGGAATTATATATGACCATTATATGTTGTCAAAAATGTCCGTAGTAGGCTTGAGTTCACAAAATCGGTACAAGTTTCAAACGGGTAAATTGATCGTTTTAAGGCAAATTGGATGGTTCCACCTACCCAATTGAACTCCCGGAGGGTATTAGGGACCACGGTAAACATCTCGGAAATTTTTATTTCTGGGCGAAAAAAGTTCTAAAAATTCCAAAATTGAAGGCTATTATTATCGACGCTTTTTGAGGAATTTTTTATGTTACGGGCCTGGTGGCGAAAAGTCTTGAGAGCCTAGGGGATACATATTAGGGTCATATAATGACGTTTGGAATCATGTATGACCTTCTATGTTGTTAACAACGTCTGTGGTAGGCTTCGGTTAACAAAATCGGTAAAAGTTTCGAACGGGTAAATTGACTGTTTTAAGGAAAATTGGATGGTTCTACTCACCCAATTGGACTCCCGGAGATTATTAGGGACCATTGTAAACATCTCGGCAATTTTTATTTCCGGGCGAAAAAAGGTCAAAAAATCCAAAATTGAAGGCTATTATCCACGTTTTTTGATGAATTGATGTTACGGAACCCGGTAGTGAAAAGTCTTGTGACCCTAGGGGATACAGCTTAAAGTCATAAAATGACGTTTGGAGTCATATATAACCATTATATGTTGTCAAAAATGTCTGTGGTAGGGTTGAGTTCATGAAATCGGTACAAGTTTCAAACGGGTAAATTGACCGTTTTAAGGCAAATTGGATGGTTACACCCACCCATTTGGACTCCCAGAGAGTATTAATTAAGGACCATGATAAACATCTCAGCAATTTTATTTTCGGGCAAAAAAAGGTCTATAAATTCCAAAATTAAATGCTATTATCCACACTTTTTTAGGAATTTTTGATGTTACGGGGCTCGGTGGGGAAAAGTCTTGAGACCTTAGGGGATACATCTTAGGGTCATATAATGACGTTTGGAATTATATATGACCATTATATGCTATCAAAAATATCCTTGGTAGATTTGAGTTTACGCGCGAAATCGGTACATGTTTCGAATGGTTAAATTGACCGTTTTAAGGCAAATTGGATGGTTCCACCCTTCCAATTAGACTCCCGGAGGGTATTAGGGACCACGGTAAAAATCTGAGCAGTTTTTATTCCGGATAAAAAAAGGTTAAAAATTCCAAAATTAAAGGCTATTATCCACACTTTTTAAGATATTTTTGATGTTACTGGACTAGGTGACGAAAAGTCTTGAGATTCTCGGGAATACATTTTTGGGTCATATAGTAACATTTGGAATTATATATGACCATTAAATGTTGTCTAAAATGTTCGTAGTAGGATTGATTTCACAAAATCGGTACAAGTTTCGAACGGGTAAAATGATCGTTTTAAGGCAAATTGGATGGTTCCACCCACCCAATTGGACTCCTGAATGATATTAGGTACTATGGTAAACATCTCGGAATTTTTTTTTTTCGGGCGGATAATGGTCAAAAAATTCCAAAATTAAAGTCTATTATCCACGCTTTTTAATAAATTTTTGATGTTGCGAGACCGAGTGGCGAGATGTCTTGAGATCCTTGGGAATATATATGTTAGGATTATATAATAATGTTTAGGATTATGTATGACCATTATATGTTGTCCAAAATGTCCGTAGTAGGCTTGAGTTCACGAAATCTGTACAAGTTTCGAACGGGTAAATTGATCGTTTTAAGGCAAATTGGATGGTTCCTCACACCCAATTGGACTCCCGGAGGGTATTAGGGACCATGGTAAACATCTCGGCAATTTTTATTTCCCGACCGAAAAATGTCAAAAAATTCCAAAATTAAAGGCTATTATCCACGCTTTTTATGAAATTTTTAATGTTACGGGACCCGGTGGAGAAAAATCTTGAGATCCTAGGGGATACATCTTAGGGTCATATAATAACGTTTGGAATTATATATGACCATTATATGTCGTCAAAAATGTCCGTAGTAGGCTTGAGTTTATAAAATCGGTACAAGTTTCAAACGGGTAAATTGATCGTTTTAAGGCAAATTGGATGGTTCCACCCACCCAATTGAACTCCCGGAGGGTATTAGGGACCATGGTAAACATCTCGGAAATTTTTCTTTTCGGGCGAAAAAAGTTCTAAAAATTCCAAAATTGAAGGCTATTATCCACGCATTTTGAGGAATTTTTTATGTTACGGGCCCGATGGAAAAAAGTCTTGAGACCCTAGGGGATACATCTTATGGTCATATAATGATGTTTGGAATTATGTATGACCTTGTATGTTGCCAACAACGTCTGTGGTAGGCTGCAGTTAACAAAATCGGTATAAGTTTCGAACGGGTAAATTGACTATTTTAAGGAAAATTGGATGTTTCTACTCACCCAATTGGACTCCCGGAGAGTATTAGGGACCATTGTAAACATCTCGGCAATTTTTATTTCCGGGCAAAAAAAGGTCAAAAAAATCCAAAATTGAAGGCTATTATCCACATTTTTTGATGTATTTTTGATGTTACGGGACCCGGTGGTGAAAAGTCTTGTGACCCTAGGGGATACAGCTTAAAGTCATATTATGACGTTTGGAATCATATATAACCATTATATGTTGTCAAAAATGTCCATGGTAGGGTTGAGTTCACGAAATCGGTACAAGTTTCAAACGGGTAAATTGACCGTTTTAAGGCAAATTGGATGGTTCCAACCACCCAATTGGACTGTCTGAGAGTATTAAGGACCATGATAAACATCTCGGCAATTTTTATTTTCGGGCGAAAAAAGGTCTATAAATTCCAAAATTAATGCTATTATCCACGCTTTTTTAGGAATTTTTGATGTTACTGGTCTCGGTGGGGAAAAGTCTTGAGACCTTAGGGGATACATCTTAGGTTCATATAGTGACGTTTGGAATTATATATGACCATTATATGTTGTCAAAAATATCCTAGGCATATTTGAGTTTACGAAATCGGTACATGTTTCGAACGGTTAAATTGACCGTTTTCAGGCAAATTGGATGGTTCCACCCTTCCAATTAGACTCTCGGGGGGTATTAGCCTATTAGAGACCATGGTAAAAATCTCAGCAATTTTTATTTCCGGGCAAAAAAATGTTAAGGGCCTGTTCTCATTGACTGAATTCAGCTGAACTGAACTGAACTTAGCTGAACTGAACTGAACTAAACTGAACTCAGCTGAACTGAACTGAAATGAAATGAATATTTTATAAGAGAAGGAAATTAGGAGCTGAACTGAACTGAACTGAACTGAACTGAACTGAGCTGAATTGAGCTGAACTGAACTCAACTGAACTGAACTGAACTGAACTGAATTTCAACGTAAGAGAACAGGCCCTAAAAGATCCAAAATCAAAGGCTATTATCCACACTTTTTAAGGAATTTTTGATGTTACTGGACCCGGTGACGAAAAGTCTGGAGATTCTAGGAGATACATTTTTGGGTCATACAGTATCATTTATAAATTATATATGACCATTAAATGTTGTCAAAAATGTTCGTAGTAGGCTTGAGTTCACAAAATCGGTACAAGTTTCGAACGGGTAATTTGATCGTTTTAAGGAAAATTGGTTCCACCCACCCAATTGGACTCCCGAAGGGTATTAGATACTATGGTAAACATCTTGGAATTTTTTTTTTTTCAGGCGGAAACTGGTCAAAAAATTCCAAAATTAAAGGCTATTATCCACGCTTTTTAAGGAATTTTTAATGTTGCGGGACCTAGTGGCGAAAAGTCTTGAGATCCTTGGGAATATATCTTAGGGTCATATAATAACGTTTAGAATTATATATGACCATTATATGTTATCAAAAATGTCCGTAGTAGGCTTGTGTTCACGAAATCTGTACGAGTTTCGAACGGGTAAATTGATCGTTTTAAGGCAAATTGGATGGTTCACCCACCCAATTGGACTCCCGGAGGATATTAGGGACCATGGTAAACATCTCAGCAATTTTTATTTCCCGACCAAAAAAGGTCAAAAAATTCCAAAATTAAAGGCTATTATCCACGCTTTTTAAGAAAATTTTAATGTTACGGGACACGGTGGCGAAAAATCTTGAGATCCTAAGGGATACATCTTAGGGTCATATAATAACGTTTGGAATTATATATGACTATTATAAGTCGTCAAAAATGTCCGTAGTAGGCTTGAGTTCACAAAATCGGTACAAGTTTCAAACGGGTAAATTGATCGTTTTAAGGCAAATTGGATGGTTCCACCCACCCAATTGAACTCCTGGAGGATATTAAGGACCATGGTAAACATCTCAGAAATTTTTATTTCCGGGCGAAAAAAGGTCTAGAAATTATAAAATTGAAGGCTATTATCCACGCTTTTTGAGAAATTTTTTATGTTACGGGCCCGGTGGCGAAAAGTCTTGAGACCTTAGGGGATACATCTTAGGGTCATATAATGACGTTTGGAATCATGTATGATCTTCTATGTTGTCAACAACGTCTGTGGTATGCTTCAATTAACAAAATCGGTTAAAATTTCGAATGGGTAAATTGACTGTTTTAAGGAAAATTGGATGTTTCTACCCACCCAATTGAACTCCCATGGAGTATTAGGGACCATTGTAAACATCTCGGCAATTTTTATTTCCGGGCGAAAAAAGGTCAAAAAAATCCAAAATTGAAGGCTATTATCCACGCTTTTTGATGAATTTTTGATGTTACGGGACCCGGTGGTGAAAATTCTTGTGACCCTAGGGGATACAGCTTAAAGTCATATAATGACGTTTGAAATCATATATAACCATTATTTGTTGTCAAAAATGTCCGTGGTAGGCTTGAGTTCACAAAATCGGTACAAGTTTCGAACGGGTAAATTGATCGTTTAAAGGCAAATTGGATGGTTCCACCCACCCAATTAGACTCTCGATGGGTATTAGGTACTGCGGTAAACATCTCGGAATTTTTTTTTCCCGGGTGGAAAATTGTCAAAAAATTCCAAAATTAAAGGCTATTATCCACGCTTTTTAAGGAATTTTTAATGTTGCGGGACCCAGTGGCGAAAAGTCTTGAGATCCTTGGGAATATATCTTAGGGTCATATAATAACGTTTAGAATAATATATGACCATTATATCTTGTAAAAAATGTCCGTAGTAGGCTTGAGTTCACGAAATCTGTACAAGTTTCGAACGGGTGATGAATTGATCGTTTTAAGGTAAATTGGATGGTTCCACCCACCCAATTGGACTCCCGAAGGGTATTAGGTACTACGGTAAACATGTCGGAAATTTTTTTTTTCCGGGCGGAAAATGATCAAAATTTCCAAAATTAAAGGCTATTATATATCCACGCTTTTGAGGAATTTTTGATGTTGCGGGACCTAGTGGCGAAAAGTCTTGATATCCTTGGGAATATATCTTAGGGTCATATAATAACGTTTAGAATTATATATGATCATTATATGTTGTCAAAAATGTCCGTAGTAGGCTTGAGTTCACGAAATCTGTACAAGTTTCGAACGGGTAAATTGATCGTTTTAAGGCAAATTGGATGGTTCCACCCACCCAATTGGACCTCTATAGGGTATTAGGGACCATGGGTTACATCTCGGCAATTTTTATTTCCGGACCAAAATAGGTCTAGAAATTCCAAAATTAAAGGCAATCCACGCTTTTTAAGGAATTTTTAATGTTACGGGACCCGGTGGCGAAAAATCTTGAGATCCTAGGGGATACATCTTAGGGTCATATAATAACGTTTGGAATTATATATGACCATTATATGTCGTCAAAAATGTCCGTAGTAAACTTGAGTTCACAAAATCGGTACAAGTTTCAAACGGGTAAATTGATCGTTTTAAGGCAAATTGGATGGTTCCACCCACCCAATTGAACTCCCGGAGGATATTAGGGACCATTGTAAACATCTCGGAAATTTTTATTTCCGGGCGAAAAAAAGTCTAAAAATTCCAAAATTGAAGGCTATTATCCACGCCGCTTTTTGAGGAATTTTTTATGTTACGGGGCCTGGTGGCGAAAAGTCTTGAGACCCTAGGGGATACATCTTAGGGTCATATAATGACGTTTGGAATCATGTATGACCTTCTATGTTGTCAACAACGTCTGTGGTAGGCTTCAGTTAACAAAATCGGTAAAAGTTTTGAACGGGTAAATTGACTGTTTTAAGGAAAATTGGATGGTTCTACTCACCCAATTGGAGTCCCGGGGAGTATTAGAGACCATTGTAAACATCTCGGCAATTTTTATTTCCGGGCGAAAAAAGGTTAAAAAATCCAAAATTGAAGGCTATTATCCACGCTTTTTGATGAATTTTTGATGTTACGGGACCCGGTGGTGAAAAGTCTTATGGCCGTAGGGGATACATCTTAAAGTCATATAATGACGTTTGGAATCATATATGAACATTATATGTTGTCACAAATGTCCGTGGTAGGCTTGAGTTCACGAAATCGGTACAAGTTTCAAACGGGTAAATTGACCGTTTTAAGGCAAATTGGATGGTTCCACCCACCCAATTGGACTTTCAAAGGGTGTTAGGGACCATGGGTCCTTTGGCGATATCGACTATTCCGAGTGCTAGTCTAATTGATGACATCCTTCCTGGTTTTAGAGGCGCCATCTTTCTTAACTTAAGAAAAAACGTGACTTTCATATGCCTCTAGGTGATCTTTTACTGTGCTCTTCCTGAAAATACGAGAATTTCGTTTTTGAGACCAGTGCGATAATTGGGCTTTTGAGACTCCGTTTTGTTAACAGCAAGTATTGTTTCTAAGCATCTCGGAAATTTTTAAATCCGGGTGAAAAAAGGCAAAAAAATCCAAAATTGAAGGCTATTATCCACGCTTTTGAGGGATTTTTTATGTTAAGGGCCCGGTGGCGAATGTCTTGATTCATCTTAGGGTCATATAATGACATTTGGAATCATATATGACTTTCTATGTGAGAGAAATTAATAAAATATGATTAATGATGGATCCACTAGGTGAGAGAAATTAATCAAATATTGTAAAAACTTTTCAAATAAGGAAATAGAGCAAGTATTTAAGAACGGCGGAATAAGAAAAGTGGAGCAAGTATTTAAAAACGAAGGGAGTAAAAAACAAGTAAATGAAATTTAGTACAGTAATATTGAAAGTTTGAAACACCTCAATAACTTGTAAATGCCTCCAAGAATGAAGTTAGTATATACTATATAGTACAGTAATAAGCTTTTACAAGGTAATTTTAATCAACAACGCTTTGAAAAATATCTAAGCTTATGCTTTATTTGGTTTGTGAATTGTGCCTACCAAAATTACTGAAACTACTAAATTTTATTGAATACCAATAAAATCATACAAGTTGGGATACATGAAAAGAGCAAATCCATAGAAATCCAATAAACGGAAATCTCAATGTCTATCTTAAGAAATTGCTTGGATTTTACAACTTTACCTTTCAAAATTTCTGTACATTTTGCATTGTGAAAATCTCCTTTGTTGAATTTCAGTGAAATATGGACCAAGTCAGTCGAAATATAACTAAATTTATAAATAAATGACCAGGAAGATAGGGAGGATCACTAATATGAATACTTTTAACACGCCTCATAGACGGTAATTGTCTTGCTTGTCCATGCTCCATTTAACTATATACACAGTGCTATGCTAAATCCAACAAAGGAACACATCCAGAAAGCCTATAAGAGAGGCACACCATTATCCATTATTGTTCCATCGAATCCTTCATAGTTTAAACAACAGATCCACGCATAATTTGAAATGCCAATCCCTTAAAATCTACAAGATTAGTTCAGTACATTATACACAATACATAAGTTGATTGTAGGAGGAGGATAAACAGGAGCAGGCAAAGAACAACATAGTCCTACAAGTCTACAACCCTGTAATTTCCTCCTCCATTCCGACCCGGGTAAACCACATAAACCAAAGCCAAGAATGAGTTGCCTGAGACTCCACATACTTGTAGGGTTACTAGACTGTTCTCCGTGATTGAATGAGCCCAATACTGCTTGCATAACCTGCATTGAGACAAATATCAAGTCAAACAAAACATAATTGTTCGAAGGGTTTCATCCTCAAGTGTCCACAACTACCGAGGTCGGAAGTAGAAAGAACTGTTCCCTATAAATAAACAGCCAACAAATTAAAACTGCGACAACTCACATGTCAAAAGCCTACTGAAATTTAGTTTCCAGGAAAACTTGTTATGTAAAGTCAGTCAGACAAATTTTTGAAGGACTATGAAATGGAAAACATTAGTTTTAGTATTAAGTAAGTACCAGACAATAAGGAGGCAGCCATCCCTTCAAGCATAAAGTGGATCCTACTTGACAGAAACAGCCCCATTCACCTTCATTCCTCCCTGACCATAGTTGTTTCTTTCTTCATTTGCACCGGAAAATGATAGGTATGATGATGAAAGACCGTGAACATTAGTGCTGCCACTAGAATGTGAATCCGCTTTGTGCATGTCTGAAATCATCAAACCTCTCGCTTCTTGCTGGTTCCAAGAAGAACCTGCTTTTGCACAATATGTTGTGGACATGTGTTCACCACGTGCTGAACCAGAGGAACATATTTGAAGGTTAGTTGCTGTATTTGCATTAGTTTTAGATGCGGCATTATTAGCATCATTGCCATCGAGCTTCTTTGTATTGAGAAAACGGCCTCCAGCACCTCTAGCCCTTCGCAAAGCATGTACATGACGAGATTCATGAAGATATGGCTGTGGAAAAAGGCCCCAAAAATAAAGATCAAAATTCATCCATCAAAAAACAAGACAAAAGCTTGCATCAACTAAGAAGCAGCATAAATATATGAAGGGGAAAAGTGAGTAGTGAAATGCGCTAGCTGACAAAGGAGGCGAAAAATACAACAGTCAAGTCAAAAATTAAAAGACCTCAGCAGTCAAGTCAAAAATTAAAAGACCTCAGGTTGGCAACCTGCAGGCCTCCTCAACACCCAAAAAAAAAAAAAAAAAAAAAAGTAAAATATTCATCTCATTTATTATAGCAAAACCCATCCTTCTCTTGATGATGAATCATCCCCAGAACTTAAAATCAGCTCCGAAGAAAACTACTCTGTTCATCATTAATGAAGCAATATGGAGCAGGAAATATAACCTAACTTTAACGCTGAGTTCAACTCTAGTGAAGATGACAATGGGTAATTACAAGCTGATTCATTAAAAATTTAATGGAGGAAGTATAATCAAGATACAGATCCCGTATATTTTGATGTCCAAATCCTCAATACCATCAATAATTTTCCTTTAAGCAGCATCCTTTAATTGAGTTGGGGAGCAACATCCAATAACAATGAAAACACACTACACTGCATGCAAAGGACTGTGAATACATAGGTTTAGTGATGACATATGATCAAACAAATATGGATTCAGAGGAGCAAATGATGATAAAAACCTTTCAGATTAAGAAACTGGAAACTATGTAATTCCCACAATTACCAAGAAATTCCAATTATCAATTATTGTGAGGCATAGGCTCATAGCAACATGAGAAGAAGACAACATTGACAAGAATGACAACTATTTCAGACAACAGAAATTACTAAACTGCAATATCACATTATGAAGGACGATTTAGTGAAAGGAATTAAGTAGATGAGAAAAGTCATGTGAAGATTTCATCAATTAGTTGACCAAAAGTAGATGAGAGACTAGATAGCACAGGTCAAGTCTCCTGACACTGAGCTTGCTCTCAGGCTTCATATTCCCCAGAGAAAGAAGCAAAAGCGAAAGGCAGCAGTAATATATAAGTACATTGATTGTAAATATATATGTGAGAGCACACATACCTTCCTAGCTTTGATAACTTTCTTTTCCAACTCAGCTTTAGCACGGGACTGTCTGCGCCTTAAAATTCCATGATATTGCTTTGCGTTAACATAAACAGGTTCTTCCTCCATTGGAAGGGGCAGTGGCATCCTACTCTGGTGCAATCCATACAGTTGAGGAATCACCTAATACAAATGGAAAAGAGAATATTTACTGAGGTACAAACCATAAAAAGGGGACAGCCTAGTTTACATATCATTCAATAATCCATATACCCTTTTCAAAAAGGAAATTAACAAATTATTCACATATTCCACATAAATAATCCTTCTTGTAACCTCATCCATAGGGAAAAGGGCGTGGGGGAGAACTATTATTGCCTTTATCATTATGCTCAAATCAACAAGTGACATACAGTGTTCAACAAGAACCTGAACAGACAAAATAGATAAGAGGTCACAAAGCCAATCATCTACACTTCTATACCTAGTATTTAAAAAACCCAGCCCATGGCACCACATGTCACCTCCTTTGACCTTTTCTTTTTTATGCTTTATAATATTTTAGTGTAATCTCTATTTAATTATACTTTGTATGTCTAATGATATCACTTTCAAATTTCTTATGATTAAGATGCTTCTTATTCACCCTTTGATACACAGTTATCTAACTTATTTGAACTTAACAAAACTTATATGTACTTCTTTTATAAGTAGAAATTGGATAACCCCTTAATAACCATTAGCAGAACAGAACTCATTTGAACTTATATTTTGTGAAATAAGTGGAAATAAGGTGATGGACAAAACCTTAATACTACGTATTTTTTACGAAGTATTTGATTTACGAAACAAAAAATTACTCCATAATAACAACTTTTTTCCCAGTTATACTTCTAAAAGTTTGGCACCTTACAAACCAAAAGGCTAGTTAAATTCACAAAGAAAACTATATGCCAAGCTCAAGTCCTAATGCCAATATATAATAATCATAATTCAGCATAAGAAAACTCAAAATCTAAAAAGAGACCCAAGAGGCAAGGTCAAAGTTGTTGATGGGCATAAAACACTTCCAAACATACCTGTTGTACTTGAGCATAAGACATAGCTCCACCATAAGTCGGATCCTGGAATGGGTATGATGTCATAGCCTGCCAGAGTAAAAGGGTACAAACATGAATCAAATATTTGTGCCCCAAGATCTTTAACTAACACCAACATTATCATACAGTCATAAATCATAATCATCTAGTTTATCAGGACTGAATTATAGCAAACTCCTACACAGGTTCAGATGTCAATCTTTAAAGGAACTCAGGGTGAAATTCTTACCATTGAATGGCCAACAAATTCCATTTGAGAATTCGACTGATCTCCAAGATTTTGTGGCATTGAAGATGGCACTTGTTTGGTCTCTTGTGTGTTATCCTTCTCTGCTTCTTACCAAAAAAACAAAAAAAAAGTGTAAGTACCTCCCATAAGACGAAGTAAAAGGAAATCTTAAGCATGAAAGGAATGTTTCTCCCATCTACATTGAAAAATACACATCAAATTATTCCACCACAACTGCTCCCAATGAAATTTTATACAACACAAAAACCAACCCATCTGCTCCCAATGACAGGATGCAAAAAGTAAAGGAGCCTTCAATAGCAGTCCCCACCCCCACCCCTACTTTCAGCCCACTCTTAATACAGAAAACAAAGGAGATTTCGAGTTATATGCAAAATTCCAAGTGCTACTTGGTATTTATCAAAGGCTGCTTCACATGGTAATAATATTACTTCAAAATACTGTACAACTGCAGTCATTATATTCAATAAAACCTTATTTACATCCATCCTCCTATCAATATGTAAAGATGGCAAGAAACATCATAAGATCACAACAATATACTCTAAGAACAAGATAAAACAGACAGCTAATTATCACAGCACACGTAGAAAAATAGATGCATACCCGATAGAGGGGCCAAAGCAGTGTGGGTCTCTCTATAAACACTAGCTCCAGTGTCCTGCATCCCATTGATGTGCAATGAAAAAGGGCCAACCAAGGAAGAACCATTTACTGGCTCCCCACTGTCAGATCGAGTGGAAGAGTCGTTTGAAGCTGAAGTAGGAGAGACACCATTGTTGTTCAGACCGCGCCACCATGGCTGTCCAAACAACATGTTTTGAGATTTGTCTCCTCCATCGACTTGGAACCGATCCTCCACATTACCAGCATTAGAGGGCATTATATCTCCCCAAATAAGTTTACCCAATATTACTAAACTCAAGATCTACAAACTTTATGATCAGGAAACACAGCAGCAATTCAGAAAATTATGTCCTGCAAAAGTCAAGATAAAATCCTAAATTAATTTCAACAATAATAAAAGTTTTCTATAAAGTGTAGCAGAACGAAAGTTGGGAATTCAATAGTACAACTTTAACGTGTTACACATCAAATGGATAACCTAAACAAGTCAATAATTTATAGTAGTTCCTTGCTGTAATTAAATCCCTAAACATGAAAATCAGCAAAATTCAAATTACAATAGAAGCAATCAGAGACAGCATAATCAAATCTAGTTAATTCATAATCAGATGATTAATCACAATAGGGCATCAAACAAAATCCCAAATTCCTTACCTACCAACTACACCATGTTAATCTGAAGAACAAAAAATTGTTTTTTTTTTTTTTGAAAGAGTAGAACTTGTTCCATGAATTAATTGAATAAAAATTTACATAACCAATAAACAAAATTCAGAAAACAATCCAAAAGTGAGCACAAAATGGAATAATCAAGTGAATATAATAATAGAAGTTGGGATCAAAACCCAGAAAAAAGGAGAAAAAGTAAAAGAAAAACAGTAGTTAGTAAACAAAAGTCAAGAGAAATAAGAAAAGAGAGAGAAAGAGAACTTACAGGTGGGACTGAAGAAAGCAGAAGAAGTTGGAGAAATCCCAGAAAACAGAGAAGAAGAAATTAAAGGAAGAAGAAGAAAAAGGAAGTGAAGAAATAAGAGTGATGAGTTGGGTAATTTTGCATCCTTAAGAGAGACAGCACCACCAACATCGGAGAAACTATCAACTTTGCTTATTGTTTTCTGAATTCAGATTCACACACAAATTGCTCTTCTGCCATATATTAACCCCTTTTTCTTTTTTTCTTTTTTTTACTCACTCTATTAATAATTATTATAAATAAATAAATAAATAAATGAGTAATTAATAATTGGGGGTCTTTGCTTTCAAAAAAAATAATTATTGGGGGTTTTTAATTTGGTATACACGCAAGAGTTGTTCTATGCCCTTGCTGTCCCTTTTATCCAATTTTCTATCTTCTTCTTCTTCTTGTATTTCATTTTTATTTTTAAGTGCTTAGTCATCCGTATTACATCCGTATTACTAACGTACCATTTTTAAGTATTTGTCACTATTTTAATGATAAGGATGGTCTTGATTAGACATTAATCCATACTTTTTTTTGGTTCAGTATTTGTGGAAAATAAGAGATAGGGTAAGGGAATCACTACCTATAAATACCCTCACTTAATAGGATTTAAATCCCAAAACTCTAAGATTTGAAGTTAAAACCTAAGAGTCTTACCAAATGATTGTTGATTTCTTATCCACATTACGTGCGTATTGTACCAATTATCAGCTTGCTACTAATATGTGAAGTAATTACACATTTATTACTTTTATTTATATTATCTTCTTTTTTTTTTCAGCCTGTATTTGACGTTACAAAATTAAAGAATATGAGTAATATTTACTTTCTTACTATGTATACACACCCTTCTGATTATTGTAAACGGTTTTTATTTCATATAGATGGATTTCTTTCAAATTATCATAAATTAGAACAGCTCTTACTATAGGTTTATTAAACTTTAAGTTCTATATACTAAAATTGATAGATTTTTAAAAAATGCCTAGTACATGTAAGTATGTAACTTTATTCTATATCAAACGGCATTTAAAATCAAATGGAGTACGTAGAAGTGTACATACAAATAGTACGAATTACAAGTACCTATAGTGGATTATAAAATTAACAAGGAGAAAAGCGAAAATGGCACCCAAAATCCCAAATATTGAGATTAAGAAAAATAATTGTGAATATTAACAACGTACCTATATTGAATTTTCTTAAAAGTAGTGCTATCAAAATTGCTCTCATGATTTAGACTTTCGATCATATGTAAACCTTTTCAACTTATTCTAGTATTAATGTAATAAGCTATTTTTATCAAAATGTCTATGTGTTACCTAATGACTATTCTTTATTACATTAAGATTACCTTTTCAAGTATGTAGTACTGCATGTATATTACTATATTGGTGGTGTTGTATACATATACACCACTTAATTAAAAAAAATAACTACCCTATCAAGCCGAAACTTTATGGATCTCAACTTATTTCGAATTGGCGGATTAAACACCTTGAAAGTTTCAAATCGACAATCAATATGTATGTTATAAAATACAATACTCCGTAGTATACAATAAAAAAAATAAAAATAAAAAAGAAAAAACAATTATTAACAAAAAAAACACATTTACTTTTGATAGAAGTATTTATTCAAAAAGTACCAAGAGTGACAATCAATATGCATGTTATAATACAATTAGGGTATACTCGTAATAAGAATTATAGGGAGCAAGTTTGTAGTAGTACTCCGTACCTAAATAGATATATTTAGAGTGTTGTAAAAGGGAGGAAGTACAAAGAATTTGTACAATGATTGTAAATTATTCCCATCAAGTTGGTTGCCACGGCACCACGTGTCATAGGAAAACATGATGATTTAAGGTGGGCTAGCACATACAACAACGTGCCACGTGTTGATGAATTCAACGGCACAGCTGTCGCCTCAGTAGAAGCGGAGTAAAAATAATGAGTCAAGCCCAAGTTAAGGTAAGGTAGTAGTAGAGATAGACGGCGTAATGTCTCAAACATAGGTAGCATTTCTACCAATAACTTAAAATACTTCTTCAATACTAACTACTCGTATGTATCACGCGCTTACTAGCACGTGCTTATTGGATAGACACGTGGTGGCTACTTAGGTACAACTCACAGCTCATACCAGAATTCACAAAACTACGAAACTACCTTTCTCTAGTGTGTTTTGTACTTTCCTTTCCTCTATTATTGCATTAATATTGTCTACTTTTAACCCCTTTTATTAGCAAAAACACATACTCATATCTCTAGATTGAATTGCATTTTTGTAAGGTTAACATGAATGACACTTCCATACAAATTTATAACCTTTACCATCAATGTCAACTCTAATCACTTACCAAACGAATCGTCAAGTCTGAATTCTTGAAAAAGCCCCTTACAAGAAGTTAAACCTGTGACCTCAAAAGTTTTATCGATATATAGGTCAGTTCAATCATCTTCCCATATCATATGGAAATTTTAGTCACAACCCATTATTATTTTAGTTTAGGAGTTAGTTTTAGGAGACAATGATGATATGTACGAAGTTAGTAGTTAGTACATATAAAATGAGTTTAGTGTTAAGTGGATAAAAGAGATGAGCATAGTTGTGTAAAAGATTAAAATTAGGCCACAAGCAAATGTTTGCTTATCTATAAATCCATCGACAAATAATGGCATGGCCAAAGGTTAATTGATGATAGTGACAATCGTATGTCATGTCAACACCACCACTCACAAATTACAGTTACAACCACTTTTATAAATGTTAACCTAATGACAAATTATATAATGGGACCATGACCATTAGCGAGATGACGTCTGATGACGCCGATACTGCACAATGACCATTATTCATTCATTCCTTAATTTCAATTGAGCACTCATTCATAAGCATTCCTTAATAGCACTTAAGTAAGCATCACTTTATGCCTAAAAGGGAATAGCTACATTAAACACGATTGGCCCTCAATGTGTTGCATCTAATCTCCGAGAAAATTGGATTCCAATCATAACTTGAGGACACACAACAACCATGGTTGTACAATAGAAATTGTCCATGACTTATGATACATATCAAAACATAATACAGTACACCTTATGACACTATTTACAATTTACAATAGTAAATTTCAGACTATGCAGGAACATCACGGGAACATTCCTTCCATAAACTCATCAAAGTTTTCATCTTCTTCATGATTTGCCCCGGAAACTAAGGCCCTTTTTCCTGTGAGTTTAAAAGGAACTTGAACAGTGAATTTCAAGCAACCAAATGATATGTAAATGACAAGCTTAAGAGCAAGATGAATCACAGCATTTCTGCCTGGATTGTATATTTATTAGGCCTGGCTAAACTGTTGGTTTGGCTTCAGTTTCTAACACGGTTTCCTAATTATATGTGTTGCCTCATACTGCTAAGTATTGAGCCTGCCTAATGTGATTGCAAAGCAACAGATAATTTGTGCAGCTTTATGGCAAGTTGAAAACCATTAATCATTCGAGTGTAGAGTATGACAAGATAACTATGAAGCCGGATGCAAATAACTGGAAAACATGAGATGGCAATCAATAATAATATTATAATAATGAACTAGTTTTGAACCTTTTTTCTTTCCATCTTTGCTCCTCTCAACATCTTCGTCAGTAGCGTCACCACTGCTAGATCTTCCCCTATAATCAAATGATATATATAGCCCATAAGAGAGGAAGAGATTGTTCCTTTGAAATTAAATATGAATGCATATAGAACTTTTTATTACCTTCGTCTCTTGGAGTTTTCTTTATCCCTAGATTCTGACTTTGTTCTGCTTTGGTCAATGTTATCTTCCTCATCCACCTCTTCATCACTTCTAGGTGCTTTCCTAACAAAGAGTCAAGGACCAATAAATACATGCGCATGATAGATAGAAGAAATTGTGCTACCAAAAGTACTAATGAAAACATATAGAACTTTAATTACCTTCGTCTCTTGGAGCTTTCTTTATCCCTAGGTTCTGACTTTGTTCTGCTTTGGTTAACGTTATATTCCTCATCCAGCTCTTCATCACTGCTAGGTGCTTTCCTAACAGAATCCAAGTAACTGCATCAATTAACCTCATAAATTCATAATAGCCGTATGTCTGTATGTATGAAAAACTTAATTCAAAACAGCCTCTGTAGCCATGCAGGTTTAAGAATAACAGGTCAAAACAGATGAACTGTTTTTCTATAATACCCGTTTCTTTTATTATCTTCTCTCTGTTTCCTTTCTAATTGCTCCCTTTCTCTATTTCTTCTATAGTGGAGCTTTTCTGCACACCTAAATGGAGCAGAGTAAATCAGTAGTAAATAAAGTAAGATATATTTAGTACATACAGTTATATGGAGTAGATGAAGACGATCTTGAAAAAAAATTACAATGACAAAACAAAAGTGTCACAGAACATCCAGTAGAACCCCCTTCCATAACTACATGGCTATTATTGGATGCAATAAGAAAGCATGCCTTGATGAAGATGACTTGTTCTGGCATTATTCCAAGGAAGTAAGATGCTTACAATTGAAATGCTTAGATTGACATACTCAACCAATCATTTAAGTGCATTGCCATAATTGCAGCTCAAGCAAAACGAGTCTTCATAAAAGGAACTAACCTCTCACATGTTACCAGTTTGACAAGAGCTTGCTTGCTTTCTCCTGCCTCAAAATAAGAAAAATTCACCTGAAAGACAACAAGCCAAAAAAAAAAAAACACCAAAAAACATGAGATATGCACAAGAGAGTTTTCAGTCTTTTCACTAAAGAAAAAACTTAACAAAATGATACCCATATGCATTTCTCCTTCCGAAATAGTAGGACTAAAGCCATAGTAAAGAATTCTTTGAGTGGAAGGGGCTTATATTAAGTTTGTTGCCCACAAAAGAATCATATCACCTGATTGAACTTAGTTGGACATTACTACATTATACAATTTGAACTCATATATAATCAAATTCAACAGTCACAGTTGTTATAGCCCATCCCTAGAACAATTTTCATCAATGCCATAAACATGCAGGAAGCAATCTAGAAGCATAGGGTAGCACATATTCTGATTAATTTAGGGGAAACATGGGAAATCTGAGAACTCCTTTAACAAAAACAAACCCACTCATCAAATTTTGAAAAGTTTTTAACTGCAAGAAAAACAAGCATTTGATGATGAACAAATTAACCAATAACCATTGACAAATTAAGTATTTACCTCAAAGCTAGCTAACCCATTTTTTTCATCACAACGCTTGTTACCACAAATGAACTGCCCTGACAAACAAGAAAACTGGTTACTTTCAGAAACTTCAGTTCAGTGACTAATTCCTTATAGTCACTTCTTCAGGAGTTATGACAAGTCAAAAAAGTGTAAACATCAAACTTCACCATCTCAAATGATATGGCCTACAAAATTGTTGCCATGTTGATAGGCAGATTTAAAATCCCATCTCAAGACACTAAATACATAGAGATGGAATTATCTATTGATATATTAATGAAAGTGATTTCCAATATGTGCCACAGCACTCAGATGCACAATAAAGAATTTTTAGTCTACTTCCTAAAGAAGTTATAGCCATTATATAAACACGCACCCACTAATATGACACTAGACAAATAAACAATCAAATAGATAGAAAGGAGATTTCTAGAGCTTACATCACCCAGCTTTGAGTTATTGAGCAATAAAATTTACTACGTATATATACCTTATAAAATTGTCTATTCTGTGCTTATTTAACTAATAGGATATTTAGTATTTAAACCATTGTTTATATAAAATAAATAAACTTGGGCACTGTGATACCAAAGACCCTTTACGGCTAAAGGTACCAAGAGACTGTAAACTTTTTGATAATCTCAGAGTAGTTCATTTTGTTTTCTGGTTTCCTTAGCTGCCCAGGAAGCACAAATACCTCATCAAACCAGCAGCATGAAAAAGAGCGTGACACAAAATTCACCAAATGTATAAAGGTTACCAGTGGTGTAAGCTAGAATAACCCTAGTAAGTAATTAGTTAACTAGCTCTGTACCTTACAAGGATAAAAATGCCAACAAGCATTGTCATAAACTAACCTTTTCCAGATATGACTTCCTTTTCTGTTCTCCACCTCAAGCCAATCTGTAAAAGAGAATATATTCGTAATCAGAAAAAAATTGAAACTGGTCCCAAGTATGTACACCACATTACTACTAAATCCATGTACCTTGCCACTCTTATATTTTGTCATATCAGCAATGCAATATCTACATTGAGTAAAGGCTTTCAACAAGGAACAACCATCTACGCATTTACATGTCAGCATGCCTTACAAGCTAAATGTCAACAAAAGATGATTCAAAATAATATTGGAATCATGGAAACTCTTCATAGAGAAGGATACTCTTTAAAGAGCTTATCATAGTAACGCTTGACAAGCCTTTGCTCCCAAGCTGTGTCCATGTCATCCTCTTCAGTGCGTATAAACCTTAACAAGCAAGAAAATAAGGAAGCTATGTCACTATTGATCATAAACAATTCCAGAATATAGATTTTATACCCAAAGGCCAAAACTTAAGAAGAGAAAAGAATTAAGCAGAAAGAAATTCAGAAATATGATCACAATGTACTGATTGTGACATTTATGTTATTGAATATGGCCAAAGGTAAGTGGCACATAATGCAGCCTTAAAAGGAAAGTAGCACAAATGTTTTTAAGAAAGTGTGCCACTTTGATAAAGATATTATTTTTATTACAAATAGCATAAATTTAGGAGTGCCTCAGAAAATCAAGAGAGCATGTTTATAATGTTCAGTGTTGTTTATGGCAAAGGCAAACTGCACTGCAGCAAGAGTCACCCATGTTTAACTTAAGCATATAGTGTACAGCTGAAGTGACACAGTGTTTTCCTCAAAGAAAACCACAATTTGATGAGAAACCACATCATATGACAGTATGACACTTCAAATTTCACTTTTGAAATCTGTATCACACCCAAGACCTATATTCACTGGTGAAAAGACTTACAGTATCCTATGATTTCATATCCCTGTAAACAAGTCAATTTACATGTTTCCAAACCCTTTCCTGACAGACACACCCAAGCTCTATATTCACTGGTGAAAAGACTTACAGTATCCTATGATTTCCTATCCCTGTAAACAAGTCAATTTACATGTTTCCAAACCCTTTCCTGACACACACACACACACACACACAATGAATAAATCAGTAAATAAATATAATAAGAAAACCCAAGAAGCTAGAAGTGAAAAAAAAAAAAGGCTACAAGGCAAACAAGTGTTGTGGCACATTAAAAAAAATTATTAACAAAAAAAAAAAAAAAAAAAAAAAAAAAACAAACTAAGCCAATTAGAAGGATGTAAAGCCACATAGGTTAAATACATACAATAGCAAATATTACAATCTGATAAGGAGTAGCAAGTAAAATTTTTATTGCATTACGTATATCCAAGAAACTAAACTAAACTAAATTCCAGAGCACCAATGATAGAAGAGATTCTGCATCATTAAATAAATATCAAATAGGACCATTAAGAATTTAAGATGAAAGACACTGAGCATCAGCCTACAGAAAGACTAGAAGAATTGAGAAGCTTTACATACCGATAACCCTCTCTTAGGGCATCTTTATCTGTTTTAATGGGTAACTTCCGATCTGCAGGTCTTTCTTTCCCATAATACTTTACTGCACAAGAGGAAATAAGTCTTTTACTATACTTTAGGTCACATATACACAAAAGAGGGAGAGGGGAACCTTTATGTGGAATTGTGGACTACGATCACTATAATTCACATTGTGGAATATGCAGACAATTCATATACATCATCAATATGGAAAACAAGAGCCAAAATTCACATCTAGAGCCTTATTTTTGTTTATTAAAAGATCCGTTACTACATGACATATTGACAGTCATTGAGCTATATATGCAAATTACACCTGTGTAGAAGGAAATCTGTCAAGCTTATATTTACTTTTTTTTTCTAGGAACTAGTTTATAAGATGTATGGCCTTGATGAATTGTTCCTTATGTTTTAAGCAATGTTCAGCCAAAACAAATCCAGTTATTAAAGAACATAAAACTCAGGCCATTCTGTATGAATAAATACTGCAAAGCATCCAACAGACCAACAGTGTAAAATTCATATTTCAAGATAAAATTTGGAATCACCACTCTCCTCTTTAGGACTTCCATTGACCCCAAAGGCCCAAATTCCCTTTGTGAAATACCGACAATATCACAGGGGTTGAAAAAGTAGATTCAATCTTCAAATACACAATAGGATTACAATTTTCCATATGCCACCTTGGGGGCTTCTATAGTCAATGAAGAGGAAAGATCTAGTTGCATGAAATACAATAGTCTAGATAAACTTTACAGCCTGTTTCATAAATGGTCGTAAATTTTTGGGTTGACAGTGAGTTTGTATGTACTACGTAATTAACTACGGCTCAAAACTAAATTTTGTGGGGAATGTTACCTAGAGTAGAAGTAAGCAAACGGTTGTACGGATGATTGTAGCCCCCAACCTCCTTAGTGGAGAGGACTGTTCACCATCCAATTAGTTTAGGGCACCATGATTTGGCAAGTAAAAATGCTCCTTTAAGTGCACATGTCATGGTGCCCAACTTGTACATAAGAACATTACTGCACTAGTATTTTCTGAACCATTAATCAGAGTTTTCAATTGACATTGCAACATAAAAACAATTTTCTTCAAAAGCTTTCAAGCTAGGATTAACTTAATTGTAGCTTATTGAGTCAATAGATTCCAATCCCAAATACACCTAAAACCTAATTCAATCCGACAACAATATTAGGGTAGAAAAATATCGATTTTTTCCAATTCTAATTACCTATAACCTAGTTAAATCCAACAAAAAAATAATCGTAGAAAAACATCGCTTGATTTTAACCCCAAATACAAAAAACCTAATTTAATTGGACAACACAATAATGGGCACAATAACATTAAAAAAGAGTGAGTATAAGAAAAATACCATAGTCGTTTAAGAATTTCTTGTGTTTATCGTAAGCGTTGAGGCCTCTGATATGAGCTTGATAATGCCTGAACACAAACATACATCCAATCCAAATGCAATTAATAAATCAAAAATCTAAAATGAATGATTGAAAAAGATAAGGGCGCTGGAAAATAGTTACTGTTTTCTTTCTTCTCTGTCGAAAATCGCAGATTTCAAAGAACTGAAGGAAGCCATTGATGGAGTTGACACAAACACAATACTGAACAACAAAGATGGGTTTCTGTATCTGTATTCCAAAAAATAAAAATGGAGAATGATAAATGGGTCTATCTATTTGGGCCTAACATTACTACCCATTTCGCGGATCCTCAAACATTAAGCCCTGTTATTTTACCCCCTCCGTTTTTAAGATACTTGTTCGATTGCTCCACTTTACAATTTCGGCCGTTTTTTAATACTTACTTCATTTCCATATTGAAAAACTTTTATAATATTTAATTCATATTTTTCAACTAGTAGACCCAATGTGAATTTACTTGGATGCTGTCAAATACTTACTTCGTATGATATAAGGTAAACTAAAATAAATAACTTAAAAAGAAATTTGGGACAATGTTAGAGGGATGTTAACTGATAAGTGATCATATCTAGTGTAGTTTAATTGTTTATCAAGTGCTGTTTTGAGGTAATGGTTTTACCTTGATACCTCAATGGAGTAAATTCATTTGTTTCTTCACTTGATTTTTATAGCGAAGGAACTTAGATTAATTGAGTTAACAACTTTATGCTCTATTCAGCATTTACAAATTTGTCACTTATTCTAATTTACTTTTACCTTACTGTCGTTAAACTTGAATTTATTTTGTACTCCGTAAGATTGTAATGGAGGAAGAAGAATTTAAAATAAAGTACAAAATTCTGTTACTATATACAAATCAATCAATTAATCAAAGCCTTAGGGCCTGTTCTATTTATTGAAATGAGCTGAAATAAATTGTTTATGAAATAAAAAAAATTAAAAAGTGAAGTGAACTAAAATTAAGCTGAAAAGAATAGGCACTAAATCTCAATAGAGAGAGTCAACTACTGTATAAAACTGTGAAAAAATAAAAATACAAAAACACCCTGAAGGCGACAGAGGATAGGATTAAGAAAGAAGAAAAGTTGTGTGAACATTCGTAATAGTCAACACTTGTCAAGCTTTGATATAAGGTTGTAAGTTGTTAGAGATAGCATGAAGCCAAAGCCGAGATATATGGTCACATGAAGAATGTCTTTTCTTTTTAATTTATTGTGAATTATAAAATCATACAATTATAGAATCAAGGTACCCTTAATTAATTAAAGTTTACTGATAATGAACACTTGTTAAGCAGCAGTCGAGTCAAGTTAGTTGTACAAAATGATGAGCAGTGATTGTCGGTAATAACGCTAATTACACCATTAACACTTTGAGAAATGACAAATCAAAGTCGTTTTCGTAACATTAAAGCCAGTAAACTAAACGAATAACTCTCTTACAACTCACTACTACACAACTAAGTTCATAATCTTACTTTATTTATTCATCTTCAACTTTCATTTCACTGACAACTGTATGTGTTGGAACAAAATCCTACTACTAATTCCATAATTTTAAATTAATTCATCGATAATCTCTTCTTCAATTCAAAGATCATATAATAAAAGTGCCCTTAAACTTTAATTTCCTTTCAAAATTGGTTCATTTTCATAAAGCCCTAACTATTAATTAAAGGTTTGATTTTTATTTTGATTCTGTCCAAGAATCAATCTTTTTCCATCATTTTATCTAGGGTAAAATTTATGTTACTTATAAAATTGAGTTAATCTGGTTTGATCATAGCAGAAGTTTACGCAAGTGAAGATGGCAGAAAGCGAGGTAAGTACATTTCTTGCTATAATTTTCTAACATCATCTTTTGAAATAATAGAGGAATTTTGTAAAAAGTAAAAATGATGAGTTATGAATATATTTTGACAGGAAAAGGGAAAGTGGGTGACAGAAAAATCATGCGAAATATGCGGACAAAATGTAGGAAAAGCAGTGAATGGGGAAGCATTTGTAGCGTGTGACGAATGTGGATTTCCAGTATGCAGGCCTTGTTATGAGTATGAAAGGAAGCAACCTTATCAGTCTTGTCCTCAATGCAAAACTAGATACAGGCGTCACAAAGGTTAAATTTTTATTTACTTTTTTGGGTTTTTGATTGATTGCGTGATTAATTACTTTTTACTGCACAGGCATTTTATTAAATTGAATCAAGTTCCGCCAAAATTGTAATGCTGAGTTAGTGTAGTTATTTTAATCTATTATGTTATGGGAGTGTTGACTTGAATGTGGGATGAAGTTGTTTTAATGGGATGTGTTTGTTTAATGGATAATGGTATTAGGAAGTCCTGCTGCTCATGGAGATGTTGAGGAGGATGCTGATTCTAATTTTAATCAGAATGATAAACTTAATACTGCACACCGCTCGCTCAGCTATGAGTTGGGGAAGACTGCTGCTCCTAGCTATGCCATTGCCCGGCGTGAGGTATCAGGAGAGTTTTCTACTGGATCGCCTGATCGGTATTCTGTTGGCTCTGCCGGAGTTTATGGAGGAAACAAATGTATGTTGTCTAATCACATCACTTTCATAATTGCATCCTTGTACCCTGGATATTTGTTTCTGTTTCCTTATTACTGTACTTCTGCAGCTCATACCGGAACAGCTGATACTTCCAGAGAATTTGCCATGCCTCCCTTGGGTAATATAGCCTGGAAAGAGAGAGTTGATGGATGGAAGATGAAGCAGGATAAGAATGTTGTACCTGCTAATAGTACTCGTCCTCCGTCTGAAAGAGGTGCTGATACTGATGCTGCCACTGATATATTAGATGAGTCTTTACTGTAAGTTCATATCTCTAATTTCTAGTTTAGGCTGTATCTGTCTGATATCCTTGTACATTTGCTAAACATCAGATTTATGATTAAGCATTTCTGAATCATTGTTTGTTACTTAGATTTGCATTTTCTATTCCCTTGAAAGCTACATTACTCAGATTTCAGAAATAAGCTAGTTTGATGGCTTGATTCTTCCTCAATTTTATGCAGGAATGATGAAGCTAGGCAGCCGCTGTCAAGAAAGGTCCCCATCCCGTCATCTAAAATTAATCCTTACAGGATGGTCATTGTTCTCCGCCTTGTGATTCTTGGAATTTTCTTTCACTATCGTATTACCAATCCTGTTCCCGGTGCCTATGCTCTTTGGCTCGTATCAGTTATATGTGAGATATGGTTTGCTATATCCTGGATATTGGATCAGTTTCCCAAATGGCTTCCTGTAAACCGTGAAACCTATCTTGACAGGCTTTCTCTAAGGCAAGGCCCTTTTCCTTATCAGGATTCCATCTGCTACTTATTCATGTTTGATCTTAAACCATCTATGTTTGCATGTCACTAAAAGTGGTTTGATGTTGATAATAGATATGACCGTGATGGGGAGCCTTCTCAGTTAGCTGCAGTCGACATATTTGTCAGTACTGTCGATCCCTTGAAAGAGCCTCCTCTTGTGACAGCCAACACAGTTTTGTCCATTCTGGCTGTTGATTACCCAGTTGACAAAGTTGCATGTTATGTGTCTGATGATGGAGCAGCCATGTTAACATTTGAAGCTTTGTCAGAGACAGCAGAGTTTGCAAAGATGTGGGTTCCTTTCTGCAAGAAGTATGACATTGAGCCCAGGGCTCCTGAATGGTATTTTGCTCAAAAGATTGACTATCTGAAAGATAAAGTTCAGACATCATTTGTTAAAGATCGCAGGGCCATGAAGGTAAGATTGTTTTTCTATAATGGCCACGCTATTGCTTTGCTATATACGGAGTACATTGTCACCTATAATTCTTTTGTTGTTTCCAAAAAAAAAAAAAAAAACGGAGTATACATTGTCACCTATAATTCTTTTTTTGCAGAGGGAATATGAGGAATTTAAAGTCCGCATCAATGCTCTGGTCGTCAAGGCACAGAAAGTCCCAGAAGAAGGATGGGTGATGCAAGATGGCACCCCTTGGCCAGGAAACAATATTAGAGATCATCCAGGCATGATTCAGGTAACCTACTTTTTAGTTTCATAGTTCAGGAAACAACATGCTCTTTTTGGTAGTATACTGGTTCCTTTGGCTGGTTTACATCATAGAATTAGACTCTAGACTTTATTGTGTGCCAAGATAATTGGTCTAGTATTTAATATTCTTTCTGGATTCATGCTGGTTCTCCTTTTTATGCATCTTAATCCCATTCTTTAACATGAACTGCAGATTTTCTTGGGTCAAAGTGGAGGGCTAGACACTGATGGCAATGAGCTGCCACGTTTGGTCTATGTTTCTCGTGAGAAGCGTCCAGGATTCCAACATCACAAGAAGGCTGGTGCTATGAATGCACTTGTAAGTATAAATTCCAAACTTCTGTGATTCGTGACTTAATTGTTAGGATGTTTCCCTGTCTCTATACTAATGCATGACATGATACCTTGGCAGGTTCGAGTCTCAGCAGTTCTTACTAATGGGCCATTCTTATTGAATCTTGACTGTGATCACTACATAAACAACAGCAAGGCCTTGAGGGAAGCCATGTGTTTTATGATGGATCCAAACCTTGGAAAATATGTTTGTTATGTGCAGTTTCCGCAGAGGTTTGATGGTATTGATAGGAATGATAGATATGCCAACCGCAACACTGTTTTCTTTGACGTAAGTCTCATATCTTTCTTAGTTTTGTTGCTACAGAGGTGTTCATTATTGTCCTAGTAGGAATAATACCACTTCTAGATGGTATCAGCAATAGTAGTACTACGAAATACCAATGCTGCTTCTGGATTTCAGATTAACTTGAGAGGATTGGATGGCATTCAAGGTCCAGTTTATGTGGGTACTGGTTGTGTATTTAATAGAACTGCATTATATGGTTATGAGCCCCCTCACAAGCCCAAGAACAAGAAAAAGGGATTGTTCTCATTACTCTGTGGCGGATCACGGAAGAAAAGCTCAAAAGCAAGTAAGAAGGGCTCTGACAAAAAGAAATCTAGCAAGCATATTGATCCTACTGTGCCAGTTTTCAATTTGGAGGATATTGAAGAAGGCATTGAAGGTATATTGAATATCATTTGTCGTTATCTATAGCTGACAAAACTCTAGTTATTTAGCTTGTGATTTTGATGAAACAACATTGTTAAACAATACCCTGTTTGGAGTAGTTCACATTTGACCAATAATGTTTCTCTTTGGAAAGAGCCATGATCCTTAAAATACCACCCTTTTTTTTTTTTGGAGGAAAAAAATATCACCGTCTTTAATTTCCATTCTTTATGAAGGAGACTTTAATTTTTCCCTTTCTTTGTCGAGGGGTGGTGGGTCTTTTACCCTTACAATTCATGTGATGGTTATAGTTGGTCCTTACAAACTTCTGAAACAGGTACTGGATTCGATGATGAAAAAGCTATGCTCATGTCTCAGGCTAGTCTGGAGAATAGGTTTGGTATGTCTACTGTCTTTGTAGCTACCACACTAATGGAAAATGGCGGAATACCACCAGACACGGACTCTGATACACTCCTAAAGGAGGCCATTCATGTCATTAGCTGTGGTTATGAAGACAAAACAGATTGGGGAAGTGAGGTGCGTGAGCTTTTCACCATTTACTCCAATTTTTATCGTGCTCAACATTTTGATCTCATTGATATGTAATTGTTGACTAAGTTGGACTTTGCATTTGTATTGAGGCTGCCTTACATTGTGTAAATTGAAAATAGTGGCAGCAGATTTGTTGCTGTCATTTCATTACCATATATACTGACTGACTTCTCTCACATTTTTTTAAAATTTTTTTTGGGGTAATAATTTCTTGTTCAAAGTTTTTCTTGTTTGAGCTACTCCTTGAGCTAATTGATTAATGCCACAGTACTTGTTTTGGTTTGGTCGTGCTTGATTTGCAATTGGTGAATAATTGATGACTGTAGGTCTGTAGTCTCATATATCTGCTTTCGTGTAATGTCTATGGTTGTGCCTCAAAGATATGAGCAACAATAAACTTGGAAGGTTTATTGCCTTTGTTTGATATTTTGCCTGGACTCTGGATCACTAACTTTTGTCTTGAAATGCAGATTGGATGGATCTATGGTTCAGTGACAGAAGATATTCTGACGGGTTTTAAGATGCATGCTCATGGTTGGCGATCGATTTACTGTATGCCAAAGCGCCCAGCCTTCAAAGGTTCTGCACCTATTAACCTTTCTGACCGGTTAAACCAAGTGCTTCGGTGGGCTCTTGGCTCCATTGAAATTCTTTTCAGTCGGCACTGTCCTATTTGGTATGGATATGGTGGAAGGCTCAAATGGCTTGAACGCTTTGCTTATGTAAACACCACAATTTACCCAATCACTGCCATTCCTCTTGTTTTATACTGTACTATCCCCGCTGTCTGTCTGTTGACAAGCAAGTTCATTATCCCGCAGGTATTTTCTTCATCCTCAAACGTTAGCCACACAATTAAGAAGATTCTATCTAAGCTCTTTATCATCTCACTGTCAAGCATCTAACGTGTTTTGTGATTTGTATCAAACTATTAACTCGAGTTTATATTGTTTAATAATGCTAACCTCTGCACAATCTTTAAATGCATGCTCCTGCACATAAAGTCTGATAATCTGAATATTGAATGTTGGTTTGGTTGACAGATCACAAATTTGGCAAGTATCTGGTTTATATCCCTCTTCTTATCCATCTTTTCAACGGGTATATTGGAGTTGAGGTGGAGTGGTGTAGGCATAGACGAATGGTGGAGAAACGAGCAGTTTTGGGTGATCGGTGGTGTTTCTGCTCATCTGTTTGCAGTGTGTCAAGGTCTGCTAAAAGTTCTAGCAGGTATCGACACCAATTTCACAGTGACCTCCAAGGCCTCAGATGAAGACGGTGATTATACAGAGCTATACATGTTCAAGTGGACAACCCTGCTTATCCCACCCACAACCCTTCTGATCATAAACTTGGTAGGAGTAGTTGCAGGCATCTCAAATGCAATTGACAGCGGGTTTCAGTCATGGGGTCCATTGTTTGGGAAGCTGTTCTTTGCATTGTGGGTGATTCTACACCTTTATCCTTTCCTCAAGGGTCTCATGGGACGTCAAAACCGAACCCCAACTATAGTGGTGGTGTGGTCAGTCCTCCTAGCATCCATATTTTCTCTGTTATGGGTTCGAGTGAATCCGTTCATAACGAAGGTGTCCGGGCCTGATCTGGAGGTCTGTGGCAACTATTGTTAAATGAGATGATGCAAGATTGTGGAATTAGTCAATATAATAGAGTAGTGATGTCCATATAAGTAATGATTAGATGATATTATAATTGGTTAGGGTAGCTTAGCTATTTACTCAAGTCAGTACTCCTGATGTGCTGCACTTCTGCTGAAGATGTGAGCATGTAAGGCAAGCGATACTATATTACTATTACATTGTTTGTGACTTGCTAGCTTAGTGTAGTGTGTATTCTCTAATCTGTATTGCTATTATTATTATTATTATCATCGGATTTATGTACTACTTGGTATTATTATTAAATTAAATATTATTGGATTGGACGAGATCTCTGCAACACATACATGAAAATTAATGTTGATTTTGATTCATAAATAATACAGTAAATTGGGAAAGTAGTGGAATAGGAAGAACACACGTGGACTCCAAATAAAATTAATAAAAAAAATAATTAAAATTGGATCTTGTATACGAAAAAAGGAAACTCAAAGTCCAATGGATAAGTTAAAATAATAATTGGGTCGATCCATACAGATACGGCCCCCCAACCCCCAAGACCCATACCCAAAGGAGAGGGTCTGATCCATTAATTAGTATTATTTAATAATTTTATTTTGTAATAATAATAATCAGCTTCTTACTTACGTGGCTTCATAAGAAGGAAGATAGCTGTCTATTAAGACGCGTGGCAATTCGTCCTTAATTGAGACAATTCTATATAAATCTAATCTACTACTATGAGCTACTATTGCTACTAATCTCTTCATTTTCTATACTCTCAAAAACTTGTAATAATCCTCAAATTAACAAAACAAGCTGCGTTTATAGAAAGACTTTGAGACAATTATATTTGATTAGCTTCTATTAATTATACTTTATCTCAAAGTAACCAACTTTGTTAGTTAATAGAAGCTAGCTTAGGTATTATACGTACTAATAATGGCAGTCACTCAACAGCCTATTCTTTCTAGGCTTGACCGTCTTGATAATTTGGTATGTACTCGTTGAATTAACCATAATATATATATGTGTTTTTATATTATATGAAATACGAATTTTACTACTTGTTTTATTAACTTGGTATGTTGTTTTATTAATAGATGAGGCATTTGGAGAACCTAAGAGGGTCAAACCGTTCTCTAAAGAGTTCATCACCATCCACACCATCAAGTGGCACTCGTACAAGCGATGTTGAGTTCTTTTCGCCTAGGAGCCTTGACAAGTTACATTGCCGTCCCATTGATGACGTGATTGTCGAAACGGAGCACAAAGGCACCCTCCTTGACAGGGTTTCCCTCATCGAACAACGCCTTCTCAAGGTATATGTAATTCCAATTTTTGTGTTGTTTGACTATTATTGTTCATAATTATTAAAGGACTAACTCAACAAAAAGTTTAAGCCGGTGGTTGAGGTTCAGGAATACGTTATATACTCTATTAATAATTAGGTAAAGAGGAACTGATAGTGATAATTTTCAGTTATGCATGCAGCTTGAACAAGAAATGGAGAGCGAAAAGCAAGAGAAAGATCGAGAAGAGAAGTCTTCACATAGTCATAAGAAAGCCGGGTTGAAGCAATTTGTTAAATCTTGTGTTAAAGGAAGCAAGAACAAGTCCAATAATAAATAATTACTACTACTAATCTCATTTTACTAGGGATATTAGTACGTAATTATTAGGTACTTCCGTACTTGTATTTATTAGTACAACCAAAACGGGTCTTAGTTTTTTCTGTTGTTTTTTTTTTTATTATTATTTCTGTTAGTTTGTAATGTTTGGATCTTCTCAACTTTCCTTTTATTACGAGTATATTATTTGTTGAAAGGAATCTGTTGAAGCTTCTTCTTCAATGCGTGTAACAATATTGGATAATATGTACAAGTACATACTATATTGTGGCATCATTCTGATTCATATACCTTGTTTTAGATTTATTTTTGTTATTTCTTTGTATTACATAGCACGTTTTATCTTTTCGTTGACAACTTTTAAATTAGATCAAAATCCATCTCAAAATCAGATCTTAATTATTCACAGTAATGGTCACAAATTTGCAAAGCAGAGTTTAATTTGATTATTCGATTGAAGTGTCTTTAAGTTTTAACTCCACCATAAGGAGATGGGGCAAACATCTACACTAATGTAGAATTATTGAAATTAAGATTGAAAACTTAAAGCTAAACAAAAGGAAAAGGTCAAAATTAGTCTTAAAGGTCCAAATTAGTATTTCCTTAGACCAGAAATTTGACTTTTTTTTTGTTTTTGTTTTTGCCTAAACAACAAAAAAAATATTACAATGTGTTGACTACTCCGTATTTTGCAATGGGTGGCAACATTTGGGCAAAGATACAATATTACTTTGTAATAAACCATCCACTTCGTAATAGATACTCGTAATATCTAAGGTGTATATTGAAATACTTCGTAAAGACTAATAAATCAGTAATAGTAGATAATATCTAGGGTGTATATTAAAATAGCAAGATTTGTGTGTGCTAGTCATATGGCGTGAAGGCCGTGAACTAAAAGTGATCATAGGACATACTAGGTCGAAGGGAAAGAAATAAGCCAATTGTGTCGGATTGGGTTGTTCGGGCTGAAAATGCTTGCTCAAAACCCAAAAATAGACCAAGCCTAGCAAGCTATTCAGGTGAAGCCAAAAAAAGTAACTAAAAAAAATTCTTAAAATAGCTTGTCCATGGCTTGTACAAAAAAACACTAACAACATCGCGAAAATTTTAATTTGCACCACGCTTATACTTTTGAACATGTAGTAAAAAATATGAACAATTGCAAATTTTGAACACATAGAAAAACATCTGAACATCGCAAATTTTGAACATTTAGTTAAAAATCTGAACAATAGATAAATCACGATACGCCTATACTTTTAAACATTTATAAAAAAAAGAGGAAGGGTCTCTTGTAGAGATTGTACCCTTAACCTCAAAATTAAAAGGTACAATCCTTATTACCATTAGACTAAACTTAGTATTTTTATATGTACTAGGGGAGGCTACGCACGCGTTGCGTGCGATATATTCGATGTTTATGGTCGAGTTGTAATAGACTAATAGCTTGTCATGACACCCACAATTTACCGGCTAGGCTTTTGCACGTATAAACTAAGAAATAAATTGTTGACAATTATATCCTTGCGTAGGTACAGAAATGTAACACTTGAAAATATATATACACTATTTACTTTTTAGTTGTAAGCTTTTTATGGTGCAATATGGCTTTTGTTGTGAATTATTATATACATCATTCGTCACTTTTAGTTGCAATGCTTGAAAATATATATACATTTTTCATTGTTTTTTTAATAATTGATCTTTATTTTATTTGCCTTTTTTGTTGGGCATAGTAGTCATGTGGGATTTTATTAGATTCATCTCGGTTTATATATATGTTTTAAATACTTAATCTTTAAAGTTTTATACATGTCTATAATCTGAGATATAAAAGATTGAAATTATATATTGACAAGCGTGAAAGTTAAAATGTTACAACTAAAAGCTAACAGAGAAGTTTCAAAGAATAATGTCTAATTAGGCGGGGTAATTAAATTCGGTGGGTTTGTGTGTGTTTGTTATTTTTTCTTTTTTCTTTTTAATGAAAATATTAACAAATTGGATTATATCCAACCTATTCCCCCACTCCTTGAAGAGGACTATTATCAGGTTAAATAGGTTTGCCTTCTAATGTTAGATAGAAGAAAAATAACTTTAAGCATTGGAAATTGGAAGGGAAGGAAGACTAAAGAAGCTAAGAAAAATAAATAAGGGAAGCATAAGAGTTAATATGACATAAATGGGTATATGGGTAAATAAATATTTTTAGGAGTAAAAAAGTCATCACACTATTCATAAGCATAAATGGGTATATGGGTAAATAAATATTTTTAGGGGTAAAAAAGTCATCACACTATTATAAGAGTTCTTTTGTACTTTTTATAAGGTAGGAAACTGCAGACGCATGTAAACATTTGTATTATTAATTTTTTTTTTTATTGAAAATTTCTAATATACAGAGTATTCAATTGTAAAAATAGCCTTCTTCAAAGTCAAAACTAGGCATTTAATTTAATGTTAATCAAAACTGTAACTCTCTCTCTATCTAAAAATCCTCTCTCTCTAAAAATCCTCTCTCTCTATCTCTCCCATAACCGCCGCCCCTCTTCTTCTTCTCCGGCCATGAGGCTCGCCGGCGGGCGTGTGGCTCACCGCCCACGCCACAGCGTCGGCGAGCCTCCGATCTACCCTTTTAGCTTGTTTATTTCTTTTTCCGTTATGGTTTTTCGTGTTTTCAGCCTTTCATCTTGCGCCACACCGCTCCTTCGTCCGCCGCCGTTGTTCTTCTCCGACCATGAGGCCGGCCTGCCGTCGTTTCTTTGTACCGCCTCCCCGCCGCGCCTTCGCCCCACCCTCTTGTCCGTTGCCGTGACGTGGTTTACGAGAACGGGGAGGGGGAGTTTTCTCCCTCTAAGTCCCTCGTGTAGGGCCGTTCTAAGTCCCTCGTGTGGGGTTGTCGTTGCAGCGGCTCGGGGGTGTGTGGGGTTCGGGCTTCTTAGGCGGGCCTCGGTGGTCCGTGCGTTTCTTTCCGGCAGTTCGTGGGCTGGGTTGGTGTTTCCCAGAGCGTTGGTGGTGGGACTCGGTTTGGCGACGGGGTGGGATGTTAGGGTTTCGTATTTTGTTTTAGGGTTTAGTTTTCGTTCTGTTTTTCCTTTTAGAAGTCGTTGTGTGTTTTTTAGTTTTATTATTTTTTCTGTTGTGTGGTGTGTTGGAGTGATATGGGGCTTGCAGATCGGTGTACCGATCTTCTGGTGCAGGATTTAAGCCGGGTTTTTTGGCTATGGGGCTTCGGTTTGATCTTCTGTTGGTTTGGGCTAAAGGGTTTTGCTTCCATGCCGATATCCGTGTTTGAGTCGGAGTTGGTCTTGTCTATGGTGAAGTGTACGACACCAATTTTGATTTCAGGTCGAGGAGTACGGGATTCTGAGCCAATGAAGGTTCTCGTCAGAAATTACATCATATTGCCAGACCCCCTTGCAAGAGGCTGCATAGGACAGCGTTATATGAGCCAAGGGTACTTAAGAACGTCATTCTGCGCGTGCAATTGTAGTTTCTTTTATTTCGAACTTGTAATTGGTTCGGTCGTCTTTGTATTGTTCGATTACGATCTCTTATGTAAGTGCCGTATGGCTTTTTATTAATGAATTTAATCTCCCCCCTTCAAAAAAAAAAAAAAAAATAGCCTTCAAAAATCGAGAAAGACAGAAAAAAAAAAAACCATTAAAAAGAGCAGGCTTAAGAGCAAAACATGTATGCTTGTAAGTTGTAACTAGTGTGAGTTGACTCTTTCACGAAACTTTACTTGGTAGAAATTTCATTTAAGCAGAATTTCTCCATTAATGTGTAATTTGGGATTAATTTCATTTGAATTTGGAGGACAAGGGGAGGAGAAGGGTGGCACAGCAGAGCCGACCAGTATACTGCAGTAAAGTCTGTGCAGCTTCGTTTCTCTCTTCTTTTCACACATTCACTCTTTCTCTCTTTCTCTCTTCTATTCAATTCTTTTATGAATTGATTTAGATAAGAGTTGAATCTATCAATTACAATTCTTTTATCACATTGCTAATATCTTACCTAGGTTTCTGGATTGACTCATTTGTTCGATTCACTCATTTTTTGGTAAGTTTTTCTTTCTTTTTTCTTGTTTAATTCTTGGGTTCTTGAGATCCATTGCTTTCGATTTCTGTATTGTCAATTTTTGTATAATTAATCATGTAAATATCAAATGCAAGCTTTGAAACTAATTTATAGCATACCATGAACTCAATTTTACATTTTTTTAATAAAGATTTTACCTTTGAAAATAAATGGGGTTGACATTTTGATTGATTAAGTAAAGGAGACAGATTTCTTAATTATCACTCTTTGTTTTCTTCATTTGTGTTATCAATTTGAGAATTTTAGTATAATTGCGCATCTTCTGCCCTTACTAGTTATTGCAAATTGGTATGGTTACTTAATAACTTTATGTTTTTTTTTTTTTTCAATTGATGATGCTTTGATTGTTTTAGGGTTTCTTGATTCTGATAAGGTTTATAAAAATCAAATTTTGAGAGTGTGATTAAATGGATGATTACCCATTTCCTTATTACTTGTTTATTTATTAAAGGGGGCATATTCATTATTGTGCAGATTGATTATTTAGGTTAAATAAAATTCTTGTCTTTGTTGATTGAATAAGATTTTCCTTAATTGTGAATGTCCTTTCTGCCTATCTACTGTACTTTGAGTTTAGATGCTGTGATTCTATATTAGTGGTTTGTAGGATATTTGATTTTGTGAGCATCTGATTTCTGATTATTTGAGCATCTTATCTGATGGAATTTTCTTATCTTGTTGGGTATTCTAGTTGTGTCTTTTTAAACTATGTGTGGTTGTCTGGATCGAACAAACTCCATGGTTGATTCCGAGCAATCTCCTCCTCAACACAATTCTAACACAACCATGAAGGAACCCAACCATGTTTTTGCTGAGTCAGAAAACTGTTTTTCCAACATACTAGAGCTTGCTGCCAATGATGATGTTCAAGGGTTCAATAAGATCTTAGAGCATGATGCTACTGTGATATGTCAAGCTGGTTTATGGTATGGCCGGCAGATGGGTTCTAGGCAAATGGTTCTTGAGCATCGTACACCCCTCATGGTTGCTGCTACTTATGGCAGCTTGGATGTTTTGAAGCTAATACTTGCTCAACCTGGGGTTGATATCAACTTTTCTGACATCCCAGACAAGAGTACTGCCCTGCACTGTGCAGCTTCTGGTGGATCAGTCGATGCTGATGAAGTTGTGAAGCTGCTGCTGGAATCTGGAGCAGATGCCAATGCGTTGGATATGAATGGTAATCGCCCATTTGATGTAATTGTTGCCCCTCCCAAACTCCCTAGCAAAAGAGTTTCATTAGAATACCTCCTTGCAAACAATGCTTCTCACAGGTCCATTATTGGGCCTAAGCTCCGTGTCTCGGTTAGGAGTTCGGGAACTAGCTCCCCTCCCCTGTCTTCATCACCCGGGAACGAGTCATCATCTTGCCCATCAGATTCAATTTCATCGCCAAAGATCCTGAAGTCGACAGATCCTTCTATAAACCAGCCAGCAGAAAAGAAAGAATACCCCATTGACCCTTCTCTTCCTGACATAAAGAACAGCATCTATGCAACTGATGAATTCCGTATGTTCTCTTTCAAGGTCCGGCATTGCTCCCGTGCATACTCCCATGATTGGACTGAGTGCCCTTTTGTTCATCCAGGAGAAAATGCACGGCGTAGGGATCCAAGGAGTTATAATTATAGTTGTGTTCCTTGTCCTGAATTTCGGAAGGGCACATGTAGAAGGGGCGACTTGTGTGAATATGCTCATGGGGTATTTGAGTGCTGGCTTCATCCTGCCCAATACAAAACGAGGCTATGCAAGGATGGGACAAGCTGCAATCGAAGGGTGTGTTTTTTTGCCCATCTCCCTGAGGAGCTAAGGCCACTTTATGTGTCGACAGGCTCAGCTGCACCTTCACCACGTGCATCAGCCTCCGCTGCCACTGTCATGGACATGGCAGCTGCAATGAATCTCTTTCCGGGTTCCCCGTCAGTTATCTCAGCCATGTCACCATCGCCATTTTCTCCACAGTGCCTGTCACCTCCCACCAATGCCTGCTCAAACTCTCCTATGTCCCCGCAACAAAATTTTCCTACACTTCATCTTCCTGGAAGCAACCTTCAATCCAGTCGTCTGAGATCTTCACTTAGTGCCAGAGACATTCCACCTCAGGACTATAATATGCTATTTGATTTTGATACACTGCAGCATTTGTTGGATGACCACATGGCTAGTTTTTCACAGCAAAGGTCTAACCCTTCTTCCTTGATGCGCAGTGTTCGAACAAAGACATTAGCTCCTTCTAACCTGGAGGAGGTTTTTTACTCTGAGATTGCCTCGTCTCCTCGTTATTCTGACCAGGAAGCAACTGCTGTTTTCTCCCCAACCCACAAGTCTGTGCTACTCAATCAGTTCCAACATCAACAGAGTTTTTTGGCTCCTATTAACACATCAAATATTTACTCACCCAAAAGTGTTGAGCATCCCTTGTTACATGCTTCTTCTTTCAACATCTCTTCTCCGGGAAGGATGTCCCCAAGAAGTGTTGAACCTATCTCACCAATGAGTGCTAGACTTTCTGCTTTGGCACTTCGCGAGCAGCAGCAGCTGCGTAGCTTTAGTTCTAGAGAGTTTGGAATCAAACACACGTCCTCTTTGATTGGATCTCCAGTCAATTCATGGTCAAATTGGGGATCACCGAATGGGAAGGTGGATTGGTCAGTTAATGGCGGGGGTGATGAAATGGGTCGATTGAGGAGATCGTCTTCATTTGAGCTTGGGAACAATGGAGAAGAACCAGACCTCTCTTGGGTCCAGTCTCTGGTAAAGGAATCTCCCCCTGAGATAGAAGAAAAAAATGTCGCCCCTGATTCTGGTGCTATTTCATCTGGTGAGGGATTGGCTACTAAAGCATCAAAGGATCCAACGGATTATTCTGTGGTAGGTGCATGGCTTGAGCATATGCAGCTTGATCAGATTGTTACCCAGTAAGATACTCTTCTATCTTCTTTTTTGCTCTTGATTGAGGTAGAAAGAACTAGTGTAGGATATATTATAAACCCTTTTTAGGAGGATTTTTTTCCCCATATTTAATTTTGGTGTAGTTGGGATTACAGTGCATGTAGTATTTTGGTTATTAGTCATTTATCGTATTAGCCAAGGGGAACGAAAGCACTTTAGCTGGATGTACAGCAAGTGAACCCGACTCAGGAATGATCTTCCCAAGCCCTTTGGAGTGTAGGACTAATTTTCCTTACATATTTTTGACGTAGAAATTCCCTAAATTGAGCGGAAGAATTGGAGATTAGGATCCTTGTTTCTTTATTGGTTGATGGTTATTGAGCATGAAGGGTTAAAGGTTCTTTTGGTCCTGTTATGTCATATTTTGAGCAAATGCCTTATTGTGTATAATATTTGAAATGATCTTGTAATTGGAAACGTAACTCTTGATTATGTAAAACTATAAATTATTATTATTTCAATAAATTCACATACATTTGAAGGTGATATTTGTTTTTCTATTGCATTTGTTTGACTTGTTGGCAATGTGTTATCAAGAGATGAACCTACCATAACTTTTGTTTGAAATTTTATTACAAAACCGTGGTACTACGAATTTATCAGACATCACCTAGCTTTTGGCATTTTGACTTGGATCCCTTTCCTGATAACCGTAGCCGAAATCACCCTTAGGAGTATCTGTTAAGCAGGCCTCATCATCCATGCAGATATATGAACAATCTTATCTGTCTGGAAGTAGTTTTATGATGGATGTGAACCCTTGGGAGGTTCTCTATCTGAGATTAGGGTGGGTGATCAAATTTATGGACCTGTTGGTTCAGTTGAGACTTGAGAGTGGTGGTTTAGTTGGTGATGTATGGTGATCGAAGTTTGCTTGAAAAATTAGGTGATGACAACTTGTTTAATTATTAAGTAATCATGCTCTAATCATTGTATCCTATTCTTTAATTGGTGCTCTAATAATGGATCAGATGCTTCGGAAAGAATAAATGATGATTGGATTTGAGCTGATGCATATAACCGTTTGTGAAGTTGTTGCTTAACAATAATAGGAATTATTGTTTCAGTTTTGTTCCCATGTTTCTGTTGCGGCCATTGCGGCTCATGTAATGTTTCATGCTGCACATGGCCTTAAACGGGGCAAAACTCGTAATAATTAACAATTAATAACGTGTTTTTTTGGACTCCTGATGGTTTTTAACGGATCATCTCAACTATCATTGTCCTGATAAAGTCTTGTATGAAACGATCTCTCAATAACCCATTGAGAAATCGGCATGCTTTCACATTTGTTATTGACTTCTCTTTCTCGCAAGATAATGTTTGATGTCTAATAATATGCAAGTTCTTCACTTCGACCCCCTGTCTTGTGAATCAAAAAGCAAGCATATGGAAACCAGAAATATTGCACCACACTTTCATTAATCAAAGATACTATTACACGCTGTGCACTTGTGCTATCCACTTTTATGTTTAGATGAATTATTGTACTACTACAACTAACGGCACTAATTCGAGAGGGATCTCAATAGCAAGGACAGAATGGGGTAGGGTAGGATAGGATAGGATAGGATAGGC
Organism: Chenopodium formosanum; assembly: GCA_024500155.1. Taxonomy (NCBI): domain Eukaryota; kingdom Viridiplantae; phylum Streptophyta; class Magnoliopsida; order Caryophyllales; family Amaranthaceae; genus Chenopodium; species Chenopodium formosanum. The sequence goes on along the minus strand of CM044861.1, from coordinate 149,746 downwards.
GAGGCGAGCTATATATTCAGCTCTCTACGTCTCCAAAAAATGTGCAGAGAGCGTAACTTGTACTGTCAAGAAAGATGAATGATGGTAATTACGGTAATAGTAATGACTAGTGAGCACATTGGTTACTCGGAGCTGCGACTGCCATTATTGAAAGGAGATCGAGTCATCAAAAATAAGATCCACTTCTTAGAAAGCGCCATGGTCCTGTTCCAGTTCCCATCCTACAAATGTTCATCCAACATAGCATGTCGTGTTAACCATAATTGCACAGTTAGCTAATAAGCAATCTAACAATTTCATTAGGAGAACTATTACCTCCAAATTCCAGCAAATGTACGTAGACCCATGTAGATAGTCAATGCACTCCAGATTCCTACAAATCCATAGCTGTTGTATAGCAGAAATAATGATCCAATGCTTGCAATAGCGACCAGAACCTAAAGAGGCGAACATTTCAGTTCATCAGATTAATATTTCCTGTAGAAAACCGTGCCTTATTCTAGTAAATTATTCAACTTGGAAACTTGCCATGGAGTACGCAGAATAAGCAAAATCTGATGCTCCGAAGTTCACACCATCAAAGACAAATGATAAGGAATTTATAGGCTGTGTGGCTGCAACAAACTGATGAGAAAACAAACCACATGTCAGATTGTAGAACATAAATTACAATTTGTAAAGGAGTTTTGGCAGTGAAAGATTTAAGTATTACCGGCACGGCAATGCTGATGAGATTAAGAACTCTCTTGTCGGATGTAAAGATCCCATCTCCAAACTGCAAACCGAGTCCAACAATAACAGCCAATCCCAACCCGAGAACAAAGCTCATCTGCAGTGAATCAGTGAGGAAAGGTCAATATTTGGACAGTGAACACATTCATGTGTAAACATCAAGTCCTAAAGAAGAATAGGAATTAGAAATCCGGGATTTTCACTTGCTGAACAGCTGACGTGCACATTAGCAATACATGAAGTTAAGTTAAGTCCTGGAGGAAAGAAGAAAAATCCCAGTGGCATACCTGTAATACCCTAGCAGCAGCAGCAGTCGCCTTCTCGTAATCCTTCTCAGCAAATGCACTAGCCAAGATTGCCTAAAATTGAACGCCAAATATATGAAAGAATATAGCAACCACTAATTTCATAAAGAAAGCTTGCTAATTATTTCGCTGTCATGCGATTCAGTGTTGTAGCAGAGAATACATCTTGTGTTGCTTGATTAAAATGCAGTGTAAAAGAGCAAACAGATGAAAGAAGTAAATCTGTTCTTTTACCTGACCAGCTACTGCCAAACCATCAGCCAAAAGTGATGAAGCCAACCATACTTGTAAGCAGATCTGAAATGCAGCCATCGGAGTCGCACCTAGCCTTGCAGCCAGAGATGCGGCCAAGGTGACACAGAAAGTGACGGCTATGACCCTCGTGAACAAATATAAACCTGTCTTAAAGATGTCAGTAAATCATTCAATGTAGGTAACCTTCAGGAGAAATCATTTGATTCTTACCTTAGGTGACCTTAGGAAATGAAACAGAATATAAATAATAGAATTCAGTTTTTCCATACCATTTTTGAGGAATCGACCTAATTGCAGAGCTTTTAAACTAGGAGGCAACAAATAAACTTCCCTCGTCAACCTCCATAAGAGTATAAATGACATTAGGTACCTATAACACCAAAAAAATGTAAGAGATTGACAAACCAAAATTTGTGAACAACATGTTTTATGACAAATGCTTTAGATTGCAACGTACTGTGAGAGCACATGAGCAATGGCTGCACCACTGACACCCAAACGGCATGCAAAGATGAGAACTGCATCCAGTATGATATTTGCACCATCTGCTGCAACTGTAGATTATAACTCGAAAATGTAAAAAGAGGAAGATTGAAACAGAATAGGAATAGACTAATGATTCAAATTTAAGTAATTACGAGTAGTCACAGTATGTTTTCACTAACAGAACAGAATAACGACTGGAGTTAGAGCCATAAGCATTAATCATCATTATTTCTTGCGTATTACTACTCAGTTTGTACTTTATACTACTGATGGAATTTGTACTACCATACAAAGAGTCATATGCAAACTATATATTCTTTCTTGCATATATTCCTGATTGTGAAGATAAGGGCCACTAAGCTGGAAAGGAGAAGAGAAGACTATTTACCAGTAGCATAAAGGGGAGTTGTCGTATCTTTAAACCCTCGAAAAACACCTTGCATTGCTAATGAAAGAAGCACAGCAGGAGCACCAAAGGATCTTAATGTTAAGTACTTAAGAGCTGGTTTTAGCATAGGGGAATCCTGCAAATTAAATAGCCAAGAACAGAATTAGCTGAGCAAGAAATCATAATGATTGATGAAGACTATCAGACTAAGCAACTAACCATTTATACAAGGATAAGCAAATGAAGCGAAAATAAAAAAGGTTAAATGATGAGGACACTAACATGTTTTATACCCATGACTCCTAAAAGCATTTTAGCTCCAAAGACAAGGAATATGGTTTGACATAGACCAAGGAACAATCCTAGAACAATTGCAGTAGAAGCTGATGGGATGTGCCGCTTGCCTACTACTTTAATAGTCTTCTCAGGACTGCTGGTCGAGACTTTCTTGGTTGTTTTAGTTACTCCCAGGTAATCTGAAACATGTCAAAATCACGGAGAGTTTATGTTAGAATAGATTCTAGAAAATAGAGTAATGTTGGGTATATGTTGTAGCACAGTTTGAGGTAGGCAGGACCTTCTCCGGGAAGATGGTCATCTTTGCTGATATTTGTAGCAGTACCCTCCTCTAGTTTCCCAAGTGCATCATCCTGGGGCATCATCTCTTTAGAGTGACCAGCCTCGGCAAGAGCCTCCTTTTGAAATTCAGCGTCTTTGACTTCTGCACTCATTTTGCTCACTGTCTCTTCCTCAGCAACAAAAGAAGTTGTAATGCTGACAAGTGGATAGATAGTAATTTTTGAAGCTTGGTTAAATATAGCTATTGAAACTCCAACAGCTGCAAGCTCCACAGCGCCTACACACACATTAAATCAGATATTAAGACATAGTATAGAATTGTAACATACTCGATTTGCATGTTTAATTATCTAAAGGCATGATTGCAATAGTAAAAGAAACTAGGAAAGAAGGGCAGACCAATGTGGCCAATAAAGACGGTGTCAATGAGAGAGGCAACAGGATCAGCAGCTAAAGCCAAAGCAGCAGGGATAGCAATCCTTAATATCTCCAAACCCAATGAATCCATCTTGAACACACTCCTGCATGCATGCACATCAACATCTATCATATATACATATACTAGAAGCATCTCTTGTTATTTACTAAACATTTGTTTATTGTATAGATTAAATACAGTACCTTGCATCTTTGAAGAATACAGAAAGTGGTATCTTCCATTTGTTGGTCTCAGCAGCAGAGAGATGTAATGTACCAGTATTATCAGCCATGGTTATATCACCAACTACACAATCAGAAATTTGCACCATTGTTATTTTTAGGAATAACACAAACCAAATAATACTCCTTTCACTAGCTATTTGTCTTAGCTTTTAAAGTTAGCAATGCATTTGGAAAATAGTCACACTAACAAAATCATTAAGCCGTTAAACGTTACTCGTATTGCATTAACAATGTTTACTCAATGTACCAAGTCACAGATCCCACAATAACTACTTGAAGTTTTTTCCAAAAAAATCCAATTAGTACAGTATCTATGAGGCAAAAGAAAATGGCGTATGAGTACAGGACTCATGCCCTCTTCGTTTCAAAAGGAAATGGCGGGCCATGAGTATGACTGTATGAGTACATTTTCTTCCGAAAATAAATTGCAACATTAATATTTTTGTTAATTTTATTTTTTCCTAAGTAAACTTACACTATTTCTCTTATTTTCATACTTTTTGTACTCCATATTAAAATGATTTGTGCCAATTAAAATGATATGGAAAAAGTAAATAAAATTGTAATACACGTGTCACAATGTGTGAAATTCTAATTCATGCGGAGTGCTCAATACTTTGTATGTATTAGGATGTCTATACCGGACATAATTTTTTATGTAAATTGCAACCTTTTAAATTTCCACTATATATATTTTTTTTAATCATAGATTCATTGTGACATAGTGTGACCCCTCCAACTAGTAGTCTAGTAGATGTAACACTAACCATCACTTGTCTAACATTAACGACAATTAGTGTAATTGTATCAAAAAAGTGGTCTAATAATACTAATATTAAGTACTAATGATGTTATTAATAAGATTTTTTTTTTTTTTTTTTGAAGGAATATTAATAAGATTTCTTGGTACACTCAGAATACCATTTTAATTGTTCTTTCTCACAATCTCATGTGCCCCCTTTCTCCACGGCCCTCTGTAACCTTAAACTTCCCTCTCTTCTAGACCTTCTTCCTTTCTTTCTTCTTGACACATTACTCTGTGCTCGATTTTTTTTATTTCATATTCCCTCCGTCCCTTAATGAAAAGCCTCTTTCTAGCATTTATTACTCACATAATAAATAGAAAGAGGCTTTAAATTTAGGGACGGAGGTGTAGTACTTTTGTATTGTTTCATCCTAAAAATATGAATATAATTGTACCTTACGAGTATGTGCCTAGAATGACTCACGGCCTTGGTACATTAACAAATAACAACATTGTATGTTATACGTAGTAACTTATTTAGTACTTCGTAAGATGTAGTGCCCCAAAAAAGGCCCGATTCATGGGATTGTAAAGTACTAAAGTGCATACATATATGTGTTTATAGTATTGGCCCAAGTAAAGTTAAGGTTGGAGTTTTACGTATTAGTCTATTATTGTAGGACGACATCTATTGAAAGTGAGTTGATTAGTTTTACACGCTTTTCTTGCCAATATGCTTTATTAATTAAGCAATACATTGATCAAACTTTATTTTAGAATGAAGATCCATCTCATATTTGAAGAATAAATATCCATCTCATAAATTGCATACTTTTACTTTAAACATCCTAGCTTAGCTAAGCTAATAATATGTGGTGAAAGGAGATATCACTCCATCCCTTTCTCATTGATAATGACTAATAAGAGTATATATGTACAATGTACATGACTAACATAAGGTATGTAGCTAAAGATTTACGTAAATAATAAATGCGTTAGGAATTTCCCTCTTGACAAGAACTTTCTAATGTATATTTCCTTTTCGCACCCTTTAATTATTCTTATATATACAATAAAAATTATGATTATACTGAGAAGAAATAATCACATACGAAGTATGAAATAATATATACGAAGTATTTTATTTTATTTGAAGAAATATATACGAAGTACCAAGTATGGTACTTCGTATATCTAAAAGAGGAGACCATGGTGCAATCATTGGTCGATCATATTTATCTATCAACTAACATTGAAAAATACAGTATCAAATTAAGTTAGATTTATATTTGAGAAATAAAACAGAAATAGAAATAGAAAAATGCAGAATAGTTTACCTGAGAAGAATTGAATGAAGCTGAAAGACTAGTGTATTGGGTTGGAGAGAGAAAGAGCAGAGGAGGTAAGGTGGTGTTATTTGTTCTGTTTTGTTGGTGACATAATAAGTAAATTAACGCAAGCTTGCGTTCTGTTTTATAGCCCACTCCTTTTCATTTTTTTGTCATTTTCTCACAACACACATTTCTTTTCTATCCCATCTATTTAGTGGACCACGCATTCCATTCCATTACTTAAACTATGTTAGTATCTTACTAATCTTACTATTGTTATAGTAGTATGATTGCATATACGAGCTAGTAATACACCGCCGTGTTAAGTTAAATTATACATTAATTACATCAATTGACACGTGATTTTGCTGTGCACTTTTAAGTTACGACGTACATTAAATTAAATAGATACTATATAGGATTGTGTACGTGTATCATTTCCCGGCCCTTGTTACTACTGTATTATTATTATTATTAACAAAAAAACAATTGTATTAGCAGGAACAGAGCTCCTTGCTTTGAGGGCCTATAGACCCCTGTCATGAAAGACCCCTGTCATGAATGTCAAGCTTTGAGAATTATATGGTTAAGGCTTTAACTGCGTGATAATAAAGTAATGCAAGTCTGCAATCCAATAAAACAAATCCCAAGTCTTTAATTAAAGTTACAAGTAATTACATTTCTCAAAGTAATTACTTGCTGAGTTCGCAATACAAGTGATTCAATGAATACGTTTTTTTTTTTTTTTTTATCAATTCTTTATTTATTTGTTGTAACTTTTTTACATCTAATGTTATAAAATTTATAGGGCTAATATACATAATCTATGACTTTTTGTAAGAATAATATATAAATGAGTACATAAAATTGAAACACTAGTTGGGTTGTATATTGTAGCTTCATTTCTACTCAGTTAATTTTTATTTAGTATGAAAGAAAAACCGCACTAATTTGCCGATTACAACATGAAGCATGCATGCAATCATCTCTATGTGCACCACTACTTAGTTGCTTACAAGCCATATGCCCTTAGGTTAGCTCCATTATAATTATTTAAGTTAGTTTAAGATTATACTTAATATGTATGTACAAATTTATCATAATTAATTATATAATCTACTGCGTATATTTTAGTAAGAACTGTTGAAAACATTGGTTCAACTTCTTTTCCTTGTATACTTTCTAATCTAATTAAATTCCACTTTGAGATGAGCTAACAATTTTAATTTCCTAACTTTTCCCTAAAGTGGGCTGTGTTGGATTCCCAATACTTCCCTATTTGTTACTATGGTGGGACTGACTATCACCATTATTACATTATGACCTAATTTCACTTGCTTAATTTATTAGCTTCTCTTTTTTGCTCATGATTAATTAGTAATGTACATAGGTAGAGTGTACACCTTAATTTTCTTAGCTAATTATTACTCTTATATATTTTGGATTTGATGAGCTAGAACAGATTGAAAGAATGGAGCATTGAGAGAGGTCTTTCATTCTTATGTATGTTTGCCTGTGCTTCATCATATTCTTCTATTCGTTACATGTGCCAGATTCTCCAAACATTATATAATCCTAAAAGTGGACAACTTTGTATAAATTGTTATCCTAAACACGCACGCTTAAACTTTATAGGCTCAATTGGTAAGAGACTTACCTTAATTAGATCATAGCAGGTTCAAATCCCACCAAATAAGTGTAACCGTAGGTAGGGATTTCCTTACATTATCCGTATTAGACCCAAAAAAAAACTCTTATACGTATAATTGGTATAATTAATAGATACTCCTTCCAATAAGGTAAGATAGATGCATGTAAATAATGAGATTGCTTACATGAAATGTACAAGTTGGCGGCAAAATTGGAATTACGTACCAAAGTACGTACATGTTTCAACAACTTATAGTTACAACTCCTACAAGCTATATCGACGTAATAGGGTAGCTAGCCTGGAGTATGCAGCGTAGTACTGTAATAGACAGTTTCACATGCATGCAATCCTGCATTTGGCTACAAATTAATTAGGACACTTGGGTTCTTCCTTCTGTTTTCATTTATCTCTTGAACTTATCCTATATCAAGGCCTAATTATTTTAGCCATCTAAGTAGTAAGTACAAATGTTCTTTTGTTGGTATATATACATACATTTTTAAAATTTCAATTCACTTACTATTCAATTTATGAGATCAAAAAATAATTGTGACCACATTTTATGATTTACTCAAGTATAAAAGAAAGAAATTAGCATAAAAAATCTCAGTAGATTTGTCTCAATGGAAATCGATCAAGTTTATTAACCTTCAAAAATAAAGAAAGTAAATTAGCTCTTAATTAATTGTAATTGCAATTCAATTGCTTTACTAATTGCTTGAAATTTTTAAGGAGATAGTATTCACCTTTAGCATGTGTTATTGTAATTGATGAGTGGTTAATTAGTTAATTACCCTTTATTGCAGCAGGTGGAGTTTGCTTACCTTAATCCTTATATTATAATGTGGTGAAAAGAAAACTTTATAATTAAAGATGAGCTGAAATGTGCTTAAAAATATTGATAAGTGCTCGAACACTTATATGGAAACACCACTATCAAAAACAACAGTAGAGTATCAGGCAACTTATAATGGTTTACCTATACATGTTGGAGTAATATTAATTATTAGTTACATAAATATTATAAATTTATAACATAGTGAGATAAGTGCCCTTCATTTTCATTCCAGGTATGTAGGCAAATAAACATATCCGTCATCACTGTTTCACTAGCTATCACACTATGTATATATGTATCACCTTGCTTGCTAATCTATGTGGATATATCATTAAGGTATGGTAAATACACCAATTCATAAAGTGTTAATAATATTACAAACTAGTTCATACTTCATACAACAATTGGTCAAATCAATTCAACCAAGTTAGTACATACTCATACATACAACTGATTAACAATTGATTGCCAAACAATATCTTGAATTAGCAGCTAGAACTCTCTCTTCAATTCATAATTATTAACAAACCTCTAAGGATTCTTAAATTACATGATCGAGTAATTTTCTTTGACTTAAATTTCATCTTTGTTTCTTATTATATCTTTTTTTTTCCAAAAGGTTTTGCGTGAGACCGGGCTCAATAATAAAAGTCCAATAAAAAGGCGCGGGCTAACTAAACCCGATCGCGAGGCCCGCAACACCAAAAACATGATTGTGGACTCACGTGAGTCCATCTCACCCAAAACTTTACCTTTTTTTTTTAATGTGTTGCTATATTCCAAAGTATCCGACAGAAATCCTCAAATGAATTGAAAGACATATTATTGTTGCTTAGTAATGCAAATATAATCAAAGATAGGATATTGTATTGTCCTGAAATGCATGCATGCAATGCGACTTTAAGTAATTGCAAAGTAGTATCCAGCAATTTCATGCAAGCATGCATAATAATTGTTAAAGAACCAACTCAACCAAAAGCTTAAGTTGATGGTTGAGGCCCAGGAATATGTTTTATACTCTATCAATAATGTTGCATTCTGTAAACTCTATTGGTTGTACACACGCGCGCGCGCGCACACACACACAGATCCTTGGTATATTATCTAAGCTAAGGATATATACCTTTTGTCCCAATTCCTATATTCCTAACACCTTCCCGCAATCGAAACGACAGTATCCCCTATTTTAAGAACTATAATAAGTTAATAACGATTGCAAATTGAAAATTGGGTTATCATATATATTTCTTGTCACCATGAGCAATAATAAATCAATATTTTTCCACGGTAGATATAAATTGAATATAATAAAATAATAATTTAAAAAAAAACTACTAATTCCGGTTGAACTTATTATAATTAGTCATGTACTCTTGTAATAATCAAGAATCAACCATAAAAAAGATGCATTCCATTAAACTTGGGCCTGCCAGTCTTCTATAATTCTATTGACTGAAGAATTAAAAGGAGATGAATTTCTTATAGACAACTGGTCCTCGGCACACGTCGTACATACTTTAAATAGATGTGACACTACAAGAACAACAATCTAAGAAAAGCTTAGAAAGATTAATTATAAATTATAATAGTAATTAATGAGTACTTATAATTAATAAGATGATGAGTGGCTTGATTAAGTGGGAGGGGATGAATGGAGTGCGGAGAAAGAGCCAAAAGCTATTGAAACAAAGAGGGTAGTTGTAAATCAAAAGAAGCGGCCGTGGTCCTCTACAATCCAACGGGCTTTTATTTCATCGATCAACATTCAATATCATTCAAAGTAATTAGTTAAATACTACTCCGTGTCATAAATCTATAATCTTTAGAGAAAGAGTGTCATTATATTAAAGTAATAATCACCAAGTTAAGTTTGCTAATTAAGTGCGTGAAAAGGAGGGTATACCTTCTTGAGGCTTAATTAATCCTCACTCGGGATAATTTGGGAAGGGAATTTCTTTATATTTTTCCCGCTCCATCAAATTATCTAGCCTGTTAAGTCGAGTCAGATAGACCCATGACAAATTTTAACACTATAGGTAGCCTACTACGGAGTCTTAATTTACGAGTATTAGTTAGTGGATATTTCAAGTTCTTGGACTATCTCTATCTATGTGGGGTTAATGCTGTCTTCCACCTCAAAACCCTTCTTATTTTTATTATTATTAGGTGAATTTCCAACCTTATAAACTCACATCATGAGGTAACACAATTATTTGTTTTTATTTATAAATTTAATTATTATATTGTATGCGTGTGTTTCGCATTCCCTTAGACAACATGTCACTTGCTTTTTGTTAAAAATTGGAATTGGCGTGTGTCCTCCACATGGAAACCCTAAACAATTCATATTGACGTGTTTCATCTGTACACTACCTAGCTAATGCACCAAACACTACCCTATTTTATGTATATTCAAGAAAGATACGGCCTGATTAGATTATAATAATCTCATAAAACAATAAAATATGTTATTTATCATCCAACACATATGGTATGTACAAAACAAGTTAATTCACAATTAGCCTTACAAAATTCATTTTTAAGTAAATTGCTAGAGTAATCTACTTATCTTTAATTAAATTTATTTGCTACTCTGTAATTAACTTTACACAATTAGGTATGTGTGTATTGTTGATTTGAGTAATAATAAACAAATTTTGAAAGTGTTAAATGTATCATCACATGTAAGTGTCCCACATTGGTTAAAGAAGAGAGAGTTAATTAAACACTTTATAAGGCTAAGGGGTTACTCCTTCTATTACCATATGATTTTGGGATGGAACCTCCTTTAGACTTGTAAAGTGGACTCTTTCTCTTGGTGGATTTTAAAATAAAAAATTAAACGGGTGGTTAGTTCGAAAATAGTTATATTTTTGGGTGGTAATTTAAAAATTTTCCTAAAAGTAATAACTATATATCAAAATTATTATAGTAGTACGCAAAAACAAAACATTAGAATAGAGAATATAAATAAATATACTACTTCCATACATCGATCATGTTTTGGCACATAATATAAAGTAGGTCGACCTCATCTATTGTAATTGCATATGGTTTTAATTAAGGAAATAAACATAAAATAAAATTAGGAAGTGAGAAGGTTGCAAGTGGTGTTTACAGAGTGAGTGAGAGTTGTGTGATAATTTTTATCATTGAAATTACGAAGAAGCAACAAACAGTGAGCTTGATGATGGAAGTGGGACTGAATCAAGTTTTCAACAACTCTAATATAAGAGCTGAACTTGAGAGTGATAAACAAAGGGAGTCCTGTTTGTGAGTTTAGCATGTCTTCCATGTTTCTTCCACCTCCGTACATTGCCTTCTTCGTTGTCCCCGCCGATACCGACATTTCCCTCCATTCTCGGCTCCGAACGTACATGTTTGCCCCCTTCAATAATTTCATTCATCATCAATTATAAACCCCAAACAAAAATTTGAACTTATTAATCCATATTAATGACTTTTTAATCCTTACGCTTTGACTACTTTTTTCTCACAAAAATATTTCATATATAAAAATTAAAATTAAAATTAAAAGTGGCAGAGGGAATAGTAACAAAACTTATCATTTATCAAATCTGTATGATATCGAGTAATTAATCTTGTCTTTTATGAACACATTATTTGTTGAGTTAAACCCTTTTATTTGAACTTATTTCAATTTTGATCAGTTCAACTCAGGTTAATTTAGCTTTTATAACACTATGGGCTTATTTCGATTTACTGAAAACAACTAAACTAAACTGAACTATTGGGGCTGAACTGAACTAAACTATTGGAGCTGAACTAAACTGAGCTGAGCTGAGCTGAACTGAACTCAACTGAGCTGAAATGAATTGTTGATGATATGAGAGAAGGAAATTAGGAACCGAACTAAACTAATTAGGGCTGAACTAAATTGAACTGAAATTAAGCTGAACAAAACAGGATATACGAGTATAATACTGCCGAAAAGAAAAGAAAAAAAATCTGTAGTATTGCAGTCCAGATACTTGAGCATTTATTATTGAGTTGAAGTTGAAGTGATAGATTTGAAGGGGGTTGGAGTTATAAGGGGAAACAATGAACATATAGATAAATTCATATTGACAACATGAGTATGTTAGTATGTACATGACTACTTAGTGAAAGAGACCCACTTGTTTGGGCAATTCAGTAAACAACAGCCAATCATTTCTTCGCCTTTTAAGTAGAGTGTTTCAGCCCATTGAATTTTTTGATTGGCCCATTAGTTACCAATTTCTAATAAATCATTTTGTTAAGATTTTCTAATCATTAATCATTGTGCACTTCATTGTTCATTCACTAGAGGAGATTTTGTTTCAATTCACATAATTTAAATTCATTCTTTGTTTGATTGATGAAATTAAAACTAGTTAATTGAAATTATATACCTAGCTTATTTGAATTAATTTGATGAACTTACTTGAGACATGACGAATGGTACACGACCAAAGTAAACATCGATGATAGGAGGCAAGATATGGAGTCCGAAAACTTTAGATCTGTTGTCAATTATAAGTGCCATAGAAAGGTTGCAACTCAAAAAGTTTGTGGCTACTCCAGTTAAATCAACTCCCTCCGTTAGCTCAAATTGCCTCACTCCTACCACCTGCATTTGCATTGATTACCATTATAACATATTCTTAATTCAAAAAAAAAAAAAAAAGAAAAAAGAAAAAAGAAAAATTGTAGTATAATTGTACAAGTACAAATTTGAATTTCTGAGAAATTTATGTGAACAAAGCTGAGATAAAGGTCCACTCTGTAGAGTCTAGTCCAAAATAGTGATGTTTAAGGCCCATACTATGTGTCAAGGTTTCTGGTTTTGTTTTTAGTGGCCCAATTTCATTACATGTAAATATGTAAGTGATGTACTGGTAACAATAACTGATTAAAACTATACGAGTGCTATTAACTTTTGTTACATGTCTCAAAGAGGCCATGTAAAATAACTTTTTAAGTGTGCAAAAAGCCACTTAATCAAAATAAATGGAAATTCAATGTTCAATATTTTTCAGCTCTTTTTTTCTTTGTTTTTTTTTTTCTTTGTTTATATGTATTCATTTTTGAGAATCTTCTTGTTAATATTTCCTTAATTATTGGGCTTTAATTGAAAAACCCTATAACAGCCCTATAAGATATGACCCTATAAATACCATGTCCATTAAAATTAAAAAGGGTCACGACCCTTTAATTATGAGATCGACCCTTTTGCCATTGTTTAGCCTTGTCCAATTACCAGGCCTAGTTGACATATTTCATTTTATGGTAAAACTTTACTATGTACAATTCTTACTTTACTTTTCATTCTTTATCACCACTGTAATATGTGTGCCAAAATCAAGTGTATCTGCTACGAAGTATAAAAAAACAGAGATAGAATTTTTTTTTATTATTATTATTATTTTTTAAGCTAATAATTGAAAGTAGTACTTACTGCGAGTGTGCTTGAAACTTTGAAAGCATAACTATCTATTTTAAGTGGTTTTACCTCCTGGCTTATTCCATGTTAGTTGCACTTATTATTAAATTGAAGAAAAATGACAATAATATTCATTGGCACAAATGTGGTTTTAACCCAAAAGGCCAAAACCCTAATAGAAAAATTAAGACAAATTGAAATTCCATGTAGCTAACATATATATGCAACAAACAATTAGCTGAACATATATATATACAAACTTTTAAATAAAACGGATGTTCAGTAAATTACTGAACATCCGTTATAAAGTGACAATAAAATGCGCAAAAGTTACAGTAAAACGCACAAAAGTTACTCTGACATATATAAGAGTTATTTATGCTTCATTGATAAATTTGACAAAAGTGACACTAAATTTGACAAAAGTGACACTAAATTTGACAAAAGTGAACCCGATGTACAGTAAATTACTGAAAACCGGGTGTATACAAAAGTGATTGACATATATATATAGTAAAATGAAAATTACATACCTTGACAGAAATGTGAGGAGGAGGAGGCTTGGTAACGAGGTAGAAAACAAGCAAAGCAAGCATGGCACTAAGCAAGAACCTCCATAAAAGTTGTAACCCAATCCAAACATAAGAAGGATATGTGTTGAAAGAGAAATACTTCCAACACTTTCCTTCATCATTACCTAAATTATACAACTCCTCTTCATCATCATCATCAATTTTCTTAATACTCATCACAGGCACAAGCATATCATTAGTAATGATAATACTCATCGTCTTTCCAGCTGCTGAACTGAGGTTAGCATTTGCATGATCAGGAGGTAGTACATTAGTCATCCTTATCATGTCATTCTGGTGGATGAAAGAAGTGGTTGAAGCTCGAGAAGACGAGCAACGAGACAGATTGCCACTAAAAGTGCTGGTCCTAGCCACTATAGATGATGCATTATGGTCTTGGTTGTTGAGAAGTGGCTTGGTAGGGTAACACTGATCTTGATCATCTTCTTCGTTATAAGAAGGAAGTGATAAGAGTTGAGGGTTACGGCCAGACTCAGTACAAGTTGTCGTAGTGCTGTTAGCACGACGATGATGAGAGACTGAGGATGGACTTTGAACATAGTAGTTGCTACCATATTCTTCTTCTTCTTCTTCCATTTGCATCATCATTATTTATTTACTACTGTAACGAATCGGAGTTCAAAACTTTTTCAACCCTTAAGATTGTAAGAGGCTAATAATATGTAGTAATTTTAGGACTACTATTATGCTTTTGCCCGTGACATATATAAATACTATGTTGGATGGTCCAACGTGCTGCCTTTTATAACTATTGATAGTTGCTACCATCCAAATTTCATGACTTTTGTTTAAGGTGCATGGATTTGGGTGGGGTATTATGAATTATTGGGAGGGTGTGTACAACTAACCAATACCAAATTAATAATGTAGATTACATCATTTACAAAATCTATATTTATTACTTAACGTTACTATAAGATAATGTAGCTTGGTAATGAAGCTTTGCTTTACTTCAAATGGAATTTTGATTATTAAGTTTCTAATCATTATATTACATATAATTTACCCTCCTATTTATATATTCTTATTTGAATATACAAGATATAAGGATATAAAGATCGGCCATTATACAGATAAGTAAAGTTTTATCACCAAGCTAAGAATGAATACATACATATAAATTTACGGTTGATATACAAAGATTTGATGGCTAATTAGAAAAAGAGAGAGAACACAAACAAAGTTGAAGTATATAATGTGTAGCTTCTATATACGTAGGTATAAAAATTTACCATTTTTGTTCATTACTTTTAACTTTTGAGGTTATTAGGATATCTCATATCTGAGACTTGAGAGTATATGTTCGTTTAAGTTGTTGCATGCTCTTCAAATTTGTCAAGTTGAATTTCCTTCTTGTATTCCCGGAAATTATGGATTTATGGGACATCTATCCACAGCATAATTGACCTATCCCTTTTCTCTTGTGCCATAGTGGCTAATGAATTATTGGCAAAAGCAGCATGTATTGCTTTACACCGAAATCTCTTTTTTGCCTCAAGAATCATAGTCATCTTAATCACACTTTGTCTTTTAAATTGGACTCATTATGCGTAGTAATTATTCTTTTTCTTGTTTAATTAATTAAAAGGCTACCCACTTTTTGTATTAATTATATTGTTGTTTTTTAGACCAAAGTTTACAGGTGCAAAATCAAGCATTTACATACATATATATATTGTTTCATTTTATTAAGACCAAGACACACCTAATAAGCTCCTACAAAATATAATTCAATAGTTAATCTATGATAATAATGATGAATTCAACTTAACATAGCTAGCTTCTTGGATGAAAAAAGATTAGATGAATTGACATGCAATGCAAGCTAGATAAATTAAAGCAGGCTAGTGGTTGTATAGCCGAAATTATTATAGAGCTAAGAGAATGATGAAGATGGCACACAACATCAATGCAGTTATATGCTTATATTATTCAAAAGTCACTATATCACAAGCTGAAAGCATGTTTAGCCTTATAATCAAATTATAAAGAAACATAATAATTGTGAGTTTAGTTTGCTTTGCACAATAATCCATATTTATTCAATATCAAATCCATATAATCAAACTATGTACTATATATGGGTCCACCACCCAACAATAGCTCCTAATCATCATAATCTTCATAAAGGATATTGTCATAGCTCCTAAATTTAATCCAAATTATGCTTTACTTTTGTGTAAAAATTCTAAGGTAAAACTGTTGAATGCGCGTGATACGCAAGGGATATAATAAACACTCTTCTTTTTGCCATAAGATGATAAGCCTATACAATTCTTTTTTTTTTTTTTTTTTTTTAAACAATACAACTCTTTCTTTGTAATTGTAATTTTCGACTTTTACCAATTGAAACAAGCTTGAAACTCAAATACTGATTAATAAAACAAATAAAGTTCTCTCTACACCTTTTCACATTTAGCATTATCCACGTGGCAGGTAGCCAATACAACAGACGAGTACTTTTATAGTGTTATTGCACCCAATATCCACGTACCAAGTGTCTTTATGTTTAGCAATTATCTGTAATTTATTTTAAATAACAAAATAAACGAATCTGATTAATAACTGTCGCTTTGGCCGAGTGGTTAAGGCGTGTGCCTGCTAAGTACATGGGGTTTCCCCGCGAGAGTTCGAATCTCTCAGGCGACGTGTTTTTTTTTTTTTTTTCGTTTTCTTCTGCTGCTTCTGTTATTATGTTTGATTGGGTTGAAATTTAAACTAATTGGGCCATTTACTGTTCACTATAATTTGGATACACTATACTCTATGTCTCTATATGACCAATTGACCATGCTGTATATATAAATTGGATACTTTGTTTACTAAGCTAAAGTCTGACTTACAAACTTTTAGTCCAAGGATTATGCACTAACATTTACACTTCTAGTTTCAGTCTATCAGAGTCTCAGAGTTGATTTGCGAATCCACAAGTACACAACAAGTGGTTTGCACTTTTTTGTTGTCCGTTTTCAAAATGTTGATACTTATAATAAATTTGACTAACATTTTTATACCTTTAATCAAATAAACTTCGTATCATATACTTCCTCTGTTTTTTTTTTAGTTGACACCGTTTGACTTTTACACTATTTACAGACTATACTTTGACTCGCATTTGTGATTGATAGATACAATAAAATATAATCATGTGGGAACTTGTTTGAATCGTCTATATATATATTTTTAATATCTACTTTTTGTAATATGTTGATAATTGAATTTATTAAGTGTTAAAAACATGCGTTGACAACGTGATAATAGAAAAGTGTTAATTACCAAAATAAAAAATAATATTCAAAAGTGTTCAAAAAAGAAATATGATTTTTTTTTATTAAATTTTTTTTTTTGGTGTTTCACCTAGTTCACCCTTTGGGCTAATCCATATTCGGAAATCGATACAACAAATTAGAAAAAAAAAAAAAAAAAAAAGAAATACGATGACTATTAGCTTGATTAGGGAGACATTTTATATTGCTAATTAACTTTGTAAAAATGAAGAAAGAAAAAGAAATGTGTATACAATTCTTTAATGGCTTAATTATTACTTATATTATTCTGTCTTTTTTGTTTTTGTACAGTAACAATTTAACATTATACAAAGATGTATTCTCTATATCCTAGCTAAACTTATTCTCTTCTCCACAAGTGTATAATAATAACAATTCACTATTCACACTTACTCCTTTCTTATCTATTTCCTTATTGCATAATCGTTTATTCTAAGCAAAATCCTCAAGGAGAGGTAAAAAAAATAAGGGAACTAAATATTGGATGGAGATGATGAGGTTGAGGATGATTGAGATCGAGGCGATGGGTAGGTGTAATCCGGCAAAATTTTGTGTATGTGTGTAAAATTATGGCCGTATGTATAAAGATGGAAATAACGAACTAGACACGTACGTACTAGATAGCTCGAATTGGTCGCTAGAGACAAAAAGTCTGTCCTAGCTAAGGAGGGATTAAGCTTGAAATTCAAGGAAAGGAAAGGAGACATCTCCCAACAAACTCTCCAAACTATCCCATTCTCCCATTTTTAAGCTTCCTTCTTTTCCGTTATTATTATCGTTACTATTACCATTATTCCCATAATTACCATTGCCTCCGTCTTGATCGATTTTGACCATATCATCCCAGCTCTCACTGTCACTTATAACGATTTCGTTGCAGTTTTTATTCCTATGTATCATAGGGAACATTATTTCACTTGTCGTAGTGTTGTTTGTTGTGGATGTCGCGATATTACTACTGTTGTTGTTGTTGCTATACATTATTCCTGCTTGTGTACCACAGTGTTGATCATGGAATACTTGGATTTGGTCGTCACACCCCACAAAATTACCAAATTGGTCACCACCAATCAATTCTTGTTGTGCTAGGCATGCAAAATTGGACATACTAACACTTATCTCATACCCATTATTTTCAAGGAGAGGAGGCAGAGAGTTGTCAAATTGGTTGGTGGCCACGCTAGTTATGGAGCTCGCGGCCGTGTGCATAGAAGGAGATGAAGGAGAAGTTGACAATATAGACGAATCTATGCACAAGTTGTTATAAGCAGCAGTTGTCATGAAACTTTGATGATGATGACTTGTTGCATGATCATTCATAGATGATGGGAACATCACTTCTTGGCCTATTACATAGTTGTTGTGGTGATGAATAGGCGCCATTAAATCGGTCGTGTCGCTTAGTAAGCTAGGATCGTCCATTAATGAAGCATTGTTATTGTTGTTGTTGTTGTTACAATTGTTGTTTTGTTTCAATCTTTTCTTAATGGTGGAGTTCCAAAAATTCTTGATTTCGTTGTCGGTTCGGCCTGGAAGACGGGCTGCAATTTGAGACCACCTGCATAATTGTATATATGCATAAGTATAATTAGTTCATAATGTTGATTTTAATAAATAGGCATGCAATAAAATGACTTTAATTTGAGAATGACACAGATGACCTACCCTACTACAGTACTACGTCTAGTATCTTAACTATGTTTTTCAAGGGAAATAATGCATACTATACCATGCATAATTGCACAATATATTATAGCACCAATAAACTAATGTACTTTTTGTGTGAAAACTTACCTAAATTATTTACTTAGAGTTTACCTAATTGATGCTGAATACAAAGTAAAAGGTGAAAACGGTGCAAGGAAATATAACTAACCTAAATTATTGTAATAAGTGTAAACTTATTAATTAAATTAAACTTGAAACACCACATTTCTTTTTCTTTTGATGTTAAACATTTAAAATTGTTGCACATTGCTTAAAAAAAAATCTCAACTGATAATTGAATTTTATCAATTTACTAGTATATGAAGTAATGAATTGAAGGCGCTTTTTTCCTATACTTTTATGACAGAAAACAAATAGATATGTACTTTATTAGCTAGCTAGCCAAGCATTTCCTAAATAAATGGTGATAAGGATTTTAAATTTTATGAAGCTTATAGTTAATCCCTTAACTTAAACAATGTATAGTCGTAGCATCAGATAATGGCTATTGCATAACTTTTAAAAAAAAAAAAAAAAAAAAAAAAAAAAAAAAAAAAAAAAAAAAAGGAAAACTAATTTTTCTGTGAAGAATTTTCACTGATATTAAAGCTAAACCCTTAAAATTAGTTAAGAGAGAATGAAAAGGCACTATGAAATATGAATGTACATAATGAGACCTTCGACTTGATATATGCCTAGTTTTTATTAATGGTGTAATTTTTGTATATTTTCGATGGGTTTAGACCTTCGACTTGGATCAATTTTATATACTGGTAATGCTAACACACAATAATAGATAAAAATTATCATTCAAAGAAAAGCAAACAATCTAGAAACGTACCTGTTACCAAGGACGGAATGAAGGTGGAGAATAAGGTGCTCCTCTTGAGGAGAGAAAGCGCCTCGTTTAAGGTCAGGACGGAGATAATTAATCCATCGAAGGCGGCAGCTTTTACCGCACCTTTGGAGGCCGGCATTCCTAGCAATGTCACTCCAACAGCCTTGCCCATTCCTCAACATGTAATTCATAAGTTTATCATCTTCGTCGGGTGACCATAATCCTTTCCTCAATTTCACATGATTATTGTTCTTACTACTAATAGTACTAGTATTATTATTGCACTTGCTACTTTTCTCCTTGTGATCTTTAACCATGATATTAGGTCCTCTCATTATGTATCAAAATCGAATCGAAATGAACCCTAACTAGCCTAATATAAGATATAGTAATAACAGTAATAGCAAGTACTATTATTATTATTACACAATCTTTCTCTTTTGATCTCTACAACTCTTGATGAAAATGATGATGATCAATTATAAGCCTACTATATATATGTGGGTTTGACAACCGTTTGAGTTGTACTACTATATGATTATCATAAAGTGTACATATATATTATATATATGTAACACCTCAAAAATAAAATAAAAATAATAATAATAACAAAAGAAAATGAAAGTGAGAATAAAAAAAATGACTAGTTTTAGCTAATTAAAGAGTTATTAAGTAAAGCTATATATATATGTGTGTGTGTAAGGTATAATAGGTAAATAGGGAATTGAAGGAAAGTGAGAGATGAAGGAGGGATTGGATGAGGAGGCTTCATAAGGAGGTAATGATAATGATGAAAGTGACGGTTGTAAGCTTGCTTAGAATGTGAAATTAAACATGCCGACTATTATTAATTTTAATTGTAATATAATCTTATATATTAATAATAAAGTGTCTTTAAATTAGTTGGCTTTCTTTAACTTGACATGTTCACTCTAAACAGATTGGAGGGAAACTCTCCCTTCCTAATTATTTTGCTTCCCCTTTTCATCTTTCTAATCTCATCTCTTTGTCTCTTTGTGTAGTTAATTTTTTTTTTTTTTTTTTAATTTCTAGTTGGTTTCCTTGTTTATTTAATAATTGATGGATGAAAATTACTCATACAAGCTTGTAAGGCTAAAGAGCCGTTTTTATCTTAATTTTCTATAAAGTTAAAGAAGATAAAAGTACTTTCATTTTTTTGATTATTATCATTCACAATTGACATAACAATAAATATAAGTTAGAGTGATATCAAATTCATTGCACATTTGCACAAGTATATTATATATACTATGACTTTTAAACCTCAAATTAAACCAAAAAAACAAAAATTGACAATGATGCCTCAAAACAAATTAAAGAACTGAACCTTTATGAAATTACTTTATCGAAATTATGTACTTGCCTTAATAAATGAGTATCATGTTAGGGAAAAACAATCACTCAATAAAGATTAATGAAATATATGATTAAAATTAATCAAAACCTTTCTAATGTTTACATCATGAATATAACTATAGAGGCAATATTTTTAACATTACTATACACGAAAATTGTAACGGCTTTTGAACAAAATAGCAGTAGTGTGTGTTACACACTAGTTTGTTATTACTAACGGAGTATATTTTTAAAAAAGATTTTATGAATGCAGTCGATATTTATGATCATGTACAAATGGAAAAGACTTTTTTTTTTTTTTTTTTGGTGAAGAAATGGAAAAGACTATAAGTACAATTAACCACACGACACGCGAGAAGTTATATCCATCAAATTAAACCTACAACAAAGATTTTTAAGTTAATCTACAATGATACTGTCGTATTGTATTAGGGTTATGCAAAGGTTTGCGTTGTATGACTTAAAATCTAGTGTATCAATATCTATTATTCAATATCTTCGGGTTGTTTTTTTTTTTTTTTTTTTTTTTTTTTTTTTGTTTGGTTGAAAGAATCTATTATAATATGCCTAATTGTTTTAAGAAAATAAGTCTTAGAAAAAAAGAATAAGTGATGGCGATGGTTGGTCTTCTTGTCTTTGACTCCATATAATGTCCCTATCAAAGCCCCATGGGAGGAGGTTTTTTAAACTTCACTCACAAGGTAATCATCATGGCTTTATGACGATCTTACATTCTTCTTCTTTCTACCTTGTTTTTTCTCCTTTTTTTATTTATTTTGCTTCCATTTCACATAATATGGCCTACTCTATTCTATATGGGGTTGGCCGAGTTGAGTTAAGTTGGGTTGGGTTTGATCCCCTTTCCTTTCTTCTAGTACATACTTCCTTTGTTCTCTTTTAATTATAGCATATATCTTTTTAGGATGTTGTATATAAGTAGCAACGTTACTTTATTTAGCCAATAATATAATGCTCTTTAATCTTTACCTCTCGCCTCATTACATAGGATCATTCTTTTTATCTCTATCTCTGTTTCTCTCATATCTTAAAACATTGTGCATCTCCTCCACGTTGCAATTAAAATGAACGAAGGAACTATATCGTCTGTACATACAACTACATGTACTAGCAATTACATATTATATTATTATAAGTAATAAAGGTGTTTAGAGTTGTACTTGGTCACACGTGAATTCTAAGTATAAACTCACTTTAATTTCATGCCCTCTATACACATTGCATTCTTAGAGAGAAAAGAGTAGTACTGAAAGTACTGCTTGTAAAATACTTCCCCCTTTTGTTAAGCGTTTAACGTGTCAATATGTAATTGTCCATTTCGTTTAATTTCTATGATTTTTTATTAACCATTATATTATGATTTCAATGGCGACAAACGTATTTGGCTGTCAAACAATGACATTTTTGATTGATTGTTACATTTCCTTTAACAACTACGATACATTTCTAGGCTCGATCTACCCTTATAACCAGGCCATGCACTTATTATACTCATTTTTTGCTAATTCTGCCCTTAATATTTTTATTTTTTATTTTTTTTATGTGATGTATAAGAAACGTTACCTAGACATGCACATATATAGTTGTATATGGAATTATGGACTACGGAGTACGCATTCAACTTAAATACGAAGTAACTTACAATTCTACACTAGTACATACTAGAGTTTCGAGTGACATTTTGGTTGTTTTTTAAAAAAAAAAAAAAAAAATACAGAATATGTCGAAAAAATAAGTTTAGAAATATGTGTCCCGGAGATACGGGATTCAGAGGAACCTTTTAAAATAGAAATTACAGAGTATATATTGACATATTGTATTGGAGTAGGAGTAACTAAATATTAGGCTCTAAGCATCAATCCTAATGCCTAATGTACGTGGTCAAAATTATAGTGAGTAAGCTAAAGGATAAGGACTAAAGAAACAATAGATTTGGGGATAGAATCCAACAAAGGCAGCAGTTGTATATAGGGGAAGCAAATAACATAACACATACAGTACAAGACATTTGGAGAAACTCCAAAGCTACTCTAATCCACGTTTCAAGGAACAGCTGTTTTGACAGCAATACCTTTTCTTTGGACTTCATTAGCTTGCCAACCAACATCCTTCTTCGCATTCGATGCGAGTATATCCTCTAACTAGTTTATGGCTCGGGCAATATATAAGATTGTTATTTTAAATATCATATCATAATATTTACACATGTCACCATGTTAGACAGAAGAATCCGTTTCTCTTATATGAGGTACTTCGTATTAGTTTTTAAATCTTGAAAGTATAAATTTATGCAATGTATCGTTGTTGTGGTTGTTTGTATACTCCGTATAAGGAATTATATTCAGTGTTTTGTATATTATGATCCAAAGATGTTTAGTAAAAGATAATGTTCGAAATCATAAGGTTTTATTTAAACCAAAATACGGCTTGTCTTGCAATAATCACTGTCCTTTTTATTTAGACTAAACTATCAAGATGTTTATTAATAAGACCTAGTACTTAAAAATTACAAAGTGAACTAATAAATAGCAAAAATGCAAATGAAAAAAAAAAGAGGGGGGGTAGGTAGCAAAAATTATTGACACTTGCAATATGAAGGTATATAGTTGTATGATTTGTTGGTTTCATTGTTTCAACTCCAATCCCAATCAAATTAACTATGTTGTCAACTTATCATTCATATTATATACATCATATACATGTGTGATGTATCATATTTGTTCATTTAGCATATGTCGAGTGATATGGGTTTCATGTGCATATTATACGGAAAAAAGAAAATACAAGTAGATCTTCATGGTTAACAAAATAAGTATTTATATAGCGACATTTCTGTAAATATAAGTCAACAAATTTTATAAAATGTGAATCCTACAAATTTTGATTTATTTACGAAAATTTCATACTAATTGGAATATTTTGTTGATTTATTACAAAAATAACATGGAATAAACAATTTTTGTTTATCATGAAAATTAATGGGCGTTCCCTCTATTACTTGCATTGAAATTCTCTTACTAGTAAAATATACAGTACTTTAGTATTAGTATTACAAAAAAAAACTAAAAAGCAGAAATATGTACAAACATGGTGGTCACTTCTCCAGTTCTCCCCATACACATTATACCAGCTATGAATTCTTGCATTTTTATTGTCTAACTTCAAATTGAAGTGATTAGTAGTTAAGTATGATTAGTATTAAGTTCATACAACTTAAAGAATCACATATCTAAAGTAGAAATTAATGGTTCTATGCCCTTACCAAAATTTTCCTCCTTTCCACCTTCCCTGATAAACAGTTCATACTGCATAAAATTGCTACTTTATAAATATTCACGTTGAATATCAATCATATATTATGATATGAAAATAATCACTCATTATTTGTGAGCAAGGTTACTCAGCATATAATAGTGTCAAAACTTCATTTATACCCTGAGCACTTTTGTTATGTTACGCCGCTGCAAATCACCTTCCTAGTCCCTGCCAATCTACAAAGCATTGTGCATAGTAATGTTTAAATCACTTGCACTGTCCATCATTCAGGTAAATTACAAGGCGATACCAAGGCGAATTCAGTTATAGACAACTCAACCATATTTCTAAGCACAAAGCATCACAAAACTTAACTTCAAGAGAAATGACTTAGAGTGATTACATATTATAATTGCAACACAATAGAACAAAATTACAAGAATATATAGTTTAACAAGTCAGTTTACTTTGGCTGGGTGAAAATGCCAACCACAAGACCTTTGATTTTTATTTTGTGCATCAGATCATGTCAACTGAAAAATAGAAAAAAGTAGGCCTCAACAATTTTGAGCCAAAAGAGACAAAGTCAAGACTTTTCATCTTATGCAGCACCATCGCCATTATCACAAAGGGAAATCTAAAAGTCGCTCTGCAAGAATAAGACTTCAAGGGGCACTTAAAGATTGACTGGTTCTCGCAAAAACCTCTCCATCTGTTTTGCCCTGGTCTTGATGGACATATCAAAAACTTTCTGCCCAAATTCAACCACTAGACCACCAAGAATGCTAGGGTCAATCTGTAACAACCATGGGAATTCAAAAATCAAATAAACAAGTACACGAACATTTTTCAAGAGACTGCAGTAAATCAATACTCAACAACAATAAAGTAAACTCAATGATTCAGTTTGGCAAGTCAAAAACATAAAGAAAGACGAACATAGACATGAGGAGGTATAGACATATAAACTTACCTTCTGTTCAAGATGGACTTTCTTTCCCTGCCCAAGCATTTCTTGTAGAGTTTCCTTCAGTTCTTTCTCCTCAGCAGGAGGAAGGGGCTGGACAAAAAGAAAAACCAAGACAATGAACAAGAGAATATAATCATAGATATACTATACAAGTTAGTGTACATGTACTTTACAGTTAAAAGAGAAAACGAGGATAAATATACATACAATGACAGTTGTTACAATTGCTTTCAGCTCTCCCCTGTGTGCCATAGTCAATTCTGAGAATCTCTTTGCAATGCTCTCTATGTGCTTTAGCCTTCCATACTCGGCCATAATAACTAAATGAAGTGAAGAGAAACATTAAGTTTTTCACAAAAAAAAAAAAATAAATAAATAATTAAATATGACTGAAAAAGGGATGCAACAAAAAGGACATCATCTCACACAATAACATTCTAGAGTTATCACATATGTTACAGAACCATATAAAAAGTATGCAATTATGATTTGCCTAACGTGATTTCAGCAAGGATAATGAATCCCACCGGCCAAAGGCTCAGAGCACATTTACATCAGACCTTTTATAGAGCCTGCTCCACAATGAATGATTCTTTTCTCATAACTGATAAGTAACCTCGCACAAGTGACTTTGTCTCCTATAGAGATTGAGATAAGGTAGCAACCACAGTTACATATGCCAACAATAACATCCATCCACCCAACCCTACCCAGACGAACAAGAAAACAAGTTTGGCTAAAGATTCAGTGGGTTTGGGACAAATTTTTGAACAAGTATCTCCATGAACAAAAGGAAACCAGCATATAGTGTTGATATGTTAAGTAGAAGTTCCATCTGCCGTTCAGGTAGGCCAAAGTTCTATTTAGGCTGTTGCTATTAATATAGAACATACAAGATATTTTTACTCGAGATCTTATAGGTGATCTCTCAATTTGATACGGCCTAATAATTAGAGATGAAGGTAGAATTCTATTTTCACAGAATGACTTAGCCAAAGGGAGAAACATCATATATTACATGCACAAGAACAATACAGGATACCTTACAGCTCAAATCATAAACTAAGTCAAAGAGACGTACCCAAAAAGTTCCTTGTAATGTCTGTGAATTTTGCTTGAGCGCATATGTCACTCATAGCCTTAATTCTCACATCTGAAGATACAGAGATATCCTTTGTAAACTGAGAAAACCTTGGAGATTTCTTAGTAGCCTCAATAAGGTCAAAAAGCTCAGATTCAACCTTGTCCAAAGCATTGGCTTTAGCAGCAGAAAGATATAAAGCAGATGCATAATTCCCAGCACCTCCAAACATGGCAAAAGGAACCTGATATATCATTAAAGAACACCAAATAAGACATAAAATATGAGTAGCATGAGCTTAGATGTTAGTAAAAAAAATTATATACCTACATAACTTAGCATGGACTTAGCAAGCAAAGCTTCTACTTACTACAATAGCAACCATTCATTAGATCTGTCCTTCCACAAGGGTAAATTCTGCTGAGGTCAGATAATTACAGAATTGCATAAATTATGAAGCCATATTAACATTTTGCACCTTCTTATAAGTCAAAAAATATGCTCTTACACTATCCAATGTAGCCTCGGTAATTCAATGAGGACAATTCAAACTCTGCCAAGTATGGACTTAAATTCAGGTTGTTCCATTACTTGAATCCCTTCGGTAACAAATCGCTAAGACGCTAACTAATTATTCCTAGCAAATGACTAGTCCAAGCAAACAAAAGGTTTGTGATAAAGGGGGCAAAAGAAGAAATCAGAAGGGATGTTCCATAGTAATATAGTATAACACAAACCTCACTCTGTACTAGTACACAGATTCTCCACTTACCACACCATTACTAAATAAATAAAAAGATGATGATGAGAAGATTTGAACCCCAAACCACTTACAACAAAATTGACTCTTTAGCCATCTAAGCTAATTATCAAACACATTATAATTATGAAAAAGAAATATATATAACTTTAAACCATATGGTTTAATTATTACAAAAAAAAAAACACATTTATTTCCTACTTCACTCTTTATTCCCTACTTCGTACTCCGCATATTAAAAAGCGTTCCTAAACCTCTTATTACACATATTACTATTTAACCATCTAAGCCAATATTAACTATGTTATTTGTATAGAAAAAAATTCATATAAGTGCAAACCACAAGGTTTAATTAAAAAACAAAAAAACTATATTTAAAGAATAACTCAATTTTGGTTTGACAATGACAATTGCAGTTTTGAAAAGCGTTCTAAAAAATTTATAGGTTGTACGTGTACAACAGTAGCAACTCGGGGCAACGCCCGGGGTCACTCACTAGTTTTCTTTTATAAGCAAAACAAAAATTACATTCAGATTAATGTGTAATTTGAACGTACTGAAGAGCTAAAGAGAAGTGAGTCAAAACTCAAAAGCAATGATCTGTCGAAAGAAGAGAATGGTAAGGCTAGTACGGTTCCAATAACACAAAGATTGTAAATTTATGAACAAATTTCCTAGTTTTTATTTTTGAAATGTGACATATCAAGTCTATAGAGACATCTACATCGATGATGCTACGAAGGACGGGCTGAAGCGATCCTATACCAATGGGTGACAAGTCGTCTTCTTAGAAGTGAGCAGAAGAGGTCCAAGCAAATAGTATGAGCAATTAAATGAAGAAGATTTCTCTGGTAATCTAGAAGCTCTCAGAAACTGAAGCTAAGATCTTGAATTTATCGGCAACGATTCACAAGCAATGAAACTAACCTAAAAAAATCGAAACATCTATAAATCACCCTTAATACCAAGACTTGAATACCTAATCTCGTCAATATTCAAAATCAAGCGGAACAACAAGAAAATAATGGAATTATACTACATATCAGCAGGACAAACATAACAAAACTAAGAGTTGAAGCTTAAATGGTTACCCTTATTTCTTCCTTCTTAGCGGGAGCTGATGTAGCATAGTTCCTCTGACATAGAAAAAAACAAAAAAAATTGGAATAAATCCCCAAATTAATACAAAAAATAATGAATTCAATTACATTTCCATCCACAAAATCAAAAACCCCTAATTTAATCCGAGAACAAATAAATCTAAGAAAAAACCTGATCGTTGACGACATTAGGGTTAAGAAGAGTCTTCTGAAGACTGGATCTTCCCGAAGAAAGCGATTCAGATGCAACAAATTTCTGAATCAGAGGAAGGCTTGATTTCATTCGCTGACACATCGCCATTGATGTTCTTCAAGAATGATGATTCAAAATGAGAGAGAAATGAAGAATTAAGGGTTTGCTTGCTTCTCTTCTTCGAGTTTGTCTCCACTATTTTTTATCAGATCGGCCCTGTACGATTGGGCCTTTAATCAGCCCAGTTTATAAAATTAAGCCCAATTCTATTGGCCAGCCGATTCATCTAGCGTCTACTTGGACCTTGAGATTCTAGAAACTGCTTCAAGGCATTCCCCAATTTGCCCACTCTACACATTTCCAAGTTTTGCTTCTCACCCTTTTCCAGGCCCAAACCTCCACCCCCAGCGCGTGCATTGACAACTCCCTTGGTGTCACTCTACGTTCATATACAAATTACTCCCTAAGTTTGACCGTAATGATTAGTAAACTTAGGACCTAATCTCTTATGTTGAAATTCAGTTGAGTTCAATTCATTTCAACTCCTAATTTCCTTCTCTTATAAAATATTCATTTCAATTCAGTTCGGTTCAGCTTGGTTCAGTCAATGAGAACAGGCTCTAAGTGAAAAAGAAAAAAAAAATTTAAAAAAAAATTGACAAGAACTTACTCGTTGTAAAGAAAGTTGAAAACATGATGGTCATAAGGAAAAAAATTGACAAGTACTTTTTTTTACGGGAATTTAGTAAAGAAAGTTGAAAACGTAGTCATGAACGTTATAAATTATTCCATATAAACATTCAATAATATTGTAGTTTTTTAGATTTTGTAACAAATGCGCTGATCATTCTCCTTAATTTATACTCCATATAAACTTTTTTTTCCCCTTAAAATTCACCAACATGTTGATTAAAAATATAAGTAGAAAAATACTTTTTATTTTTTATTTTATACTTTTGTACTTGTAAATAAAAGAGATTTATTGCATTTTTGAAACCAGGCGACTGTCCTATGAAAGATGTTGGACTATGATTTTGACATTAAGTATGAGGCCCTTTTTTTACTACTCTGTAAATAGAATAGTAGTAGCAGGCCAAAAAGCCACAACACAACTGATGAGGAGATAGCGATGAAGTTGTGATAAATAAAAAAGACAGAGAGTTGCAATTAAGGTATAGGCACGTAGAGAATGAGAGTTTACTGTTTAGTATTAAATGAAGCAGTTGAATACTGATTAGGCGATTACGTTGAAAGGTGAGCGTGACTTGTATTTTAATCTTGTGAGCTGGAAAGCCATAAAAATGACAAGTTGAGAACAATGCACGACTTCAACACACACAACCCCTCACTCCCTCACACTACAACTATAACAAGACTACCACCCCCAATCCAAAAACAACCAAATATAAATGAAATTCTCATATAGTACTCTGAGTTATTTGCCACATGGCAAACATTTAGAGACCCACCATTGATTCATAAACTTAAGACAAATTTAGGGGATCATATTTATTGTCAATTTGTCATACATACATACCACGCGTTCGCGTTCGCGTTCGCGTTCATTAAGAGAGCGTAGCCCATTGTATTATTAACTCCATAATTAATTAATCATTTAGAATATACTCGTATTAAAAAAAAAGGTAAACTACAAGATAAAGAAGATAAGAAGGTTGAAAGTCATCTCATTTATTTGTAGACAAACACACATGACTCAATATCCACCATTTTCGTCTTAAACGCCCAAAATTATCATTACCGCGGGAAACAAAACATGGTGGTGCAATTCTTTTTTGCGGTGGCGTTCTCGGCGGTTCCACTGACGCTTTACGTGCCGCCGATGAGACACTTGACGCTTTTTGTGTCGGCAATTGAAGAGTTGATGAGAGAGACTACCGGATATCGAACAAGAGTCGTACCTCGATTCCGCCGTGCCTTTCGGTTCTTGCTCCGTGCTGCTTCCTCCCCGGCCAATTAGATCCAATTTTATTTTATGGATGATTGGATGAAGCTGCAACTTGCTAATTCGATGGTTGAATAATCATAATCACCAAATCAGAGTATTTTCTGTACATACTCGAATTTCTTTTTCTTTTTCTTTTTCTTTTTTTGGGTGTTGGTTCTGTGACCAATAATGAAAATCGAGATGTTTCTGTAGTAGGAAGCAGAGTATATAGGTGAGATTTGTGATTAGTGGGGTGATTTGCAGTTTGATTATTCTTACTGCTTCTCATTTGTTAGATAGTTTGCTTTCTAATTATACAACAATAATAATGCATCTTGTTTGTTTGCACTTTGCAGTGCTTAGATCAATACAAGTATTTTGTTATTGATTTAATTTGTGATCATATACAATTTCAAAACATGTATATTAGTTGAAATTTGTGAAATTCATCAATCTTCAAGCTTGTTTTTAGCTCTTGTAATTTTCTCCTCTTTTTGTTCCTGCTTTCTGCCCCCCCCCCCCCCCCCCCCCTAAATCTGTGTTTCCTTTTTAGCTACTTTTCAGATTTGCTTATAAATTTGTGTGTAACTTTGTTAGGAAGATTTCGTGTCAATGTGTATGGTAAAAAGAATGAAATATTACGAGATAGAATTATTTGATGACCGTAATACCATGGTTCCATGAACATAATAATGGTTTCCTTGCCTACTTGGTACATACCAAACGAGCTCTACAGCTTTAGATGATTAAGGACAAGTCTAGTCTCTATCACTTTAGGACTTTGGGGTTCAAATAATAACCGTTCAATTAGTTCACGTGGCTTCACATGGACTCGGCCTTATTTTAAGGTGACATCTAAAGTTTAAGTTCCAAATTACCTGATTTTCCAAGGGTGTTTTTTTTGTCATATTGTGGTTTATGGAAGAGGTCAAGTTAAACAGGAAAAGTTGAAAATTATAGAGTCCATCCAAGATCATCACCATATGTCCATGTCAATGATCTTCATAAAGGTTAACAAAGCAATGAGGGATTGGTCACAATTAACAACATATTGCGGACGATGCGGAGATGTATCATGTTAAAAATGAAGAAATCAAATATATTACTCACCAAATATGGAGTACAATGCTTGGATGTTGGATAGTGTATCCTTTATTAGATATTTAGATAATCATAGACAAATGAATAATGTAAGAATAGAAAGCTACATAAACACAAAACCTACAGATGTACTGCTATTTCACAAATTGAATGGATTATTGTTGGGATTCTGTTCTTCTTTCACACAAAAAAAAAAAAAAAAAAAAAAAAAAAAAAAAAAAAACTAATGATGATATGTATGAATAAAATAAAAGAATGATTATGCTTAAAACTGTGTTCATTAGCTAGACAGTGTGCAAGGCTTTAAGAACCAGAACACGTCCAATGTTCTTCCTTCTTTTGCAGCAACGAGAGATGCATTCTCGTTTTCACTCTTCTCAATGTTCTCGTCAAGCTCATCCCTCAGCGTCTTCTTCTGTCCCAGTTGTTGTAAAATCTCTCTTTCCTGGTAGTTTAAAACAACAATCAGTGTTAATAAGTGGATTTCGATAAACAAACTTTGCAGATTTTATGCTGCTTGACAAGGGAGAACAACAGGGAACACTGATCAAGAGGTTCAAAATATTGTGAGGAATCAGCCAAACAAAACTTGGTTTGGCACCACCAAAAGGACAGCCAACAGTAGCATAGATTAAGATTAGCATGTTAATTTGTTAACATTGTTAATTTGTTAACATTGGTGTACAGTACACTAATTCTCATCAATTTACTGCCAAAAGTAGGCCTAGCATAGTTTGATTTTGCAATTACAATTGACAACATTGGAATCAATCTCACAACTTGGCAAGAAAGAATATACCAGCATTAAGAACACAATCTATAAGGTGCAGGTGCAGCAAATGATCATATTCAAAGAATTGGCATTAGTAATACAAAATTGATCCATACCATGAGCTTAGACTTTGAAGGTGTGGCCTTGATAGGATCACGAGTGGCTGAAAACCCCTGAGGCGTAGGAGGATTTGTACGTATGGGCGATACCTTAGCCTCGCGCTTAACATTGTTCAAATTCAGAGAAATAGGGATATTCTCTGCTTCATCATCTCTCCTGAAACATACACAATTGAAGCATCAGCATACAATATAACAGTACTAGAATTATATGAACATCATCATAATCATACAATATAACAGTACTAGAATTATATGAACATCATCATAATCATACAATATAACAGTACTAGAATTATATGAACATCATCATAATCATACAATATAACAGTACTAGAATTATATGAACATCATCATAATCACAAAACCCTAGGAAGTAGCAAACATAAGTTAGACTTAGACATACATGTTTCTCCTGAGCTTGGGCTTGACATTGGGTTTGAGTGCATCTTCCGGTTTAACCTGAAGCAAAGGCTTCCTTTCCTTATCACTGTCATTCATCCTGTTCTCCTTGTCTTTGAGGCCAGGAGCGAGTGCGGCAACCGGGACCGAAGCCAATGGTTTGTAAGAGTGGTTGGCATTGAGTTTGAGAGGCACTTGTCCTTGTTGCTGGGATTGATCCTCCTCAGGATTCTCATCCTCTTTGTCCCTAATTTTGGTAATTTTCTTCAGCTCATTACAGAAATCACTGATTTTACCAAAAAGGTCCCTCCCACCAAACAAATCTTTAGCAGAATTAGTGGGTTTTAATCTGGGTTTTTCATCAGTCCCAGAAAACTCATCAGTGAACTTGGTATAATGATGGTGATTAGACTGAGTTGTTGAGAAATTAGGGTTTTGATTTTCAGAATCTTGAATAGGTGGAATACGCCTCTTGAAAAGAGTGGGTTCTTTTCTTGTCCAATCGGCAAGTCCAATGAGCTTCGAAACGCTAACAGATCTCAACAACTGCAAATATAAAATCACAATCTCAATTTCAATTCCAATAAAAGAAATAAAACCCCATTTTATAATCAAGAATAGAAAGAGAACAAGTTACCTTAGAAGAAGAAGGGGTTGATTTGAGGAAATCTTCAGCAGTTGCAGGATGCTTACAATCTGGAAACTCAAGAATAGAAATCCCAATTAAGGAAACAAATTAAGATTAATTAATTACTTTAGAAATGGTAAGAAAAGCATACCAGGGCGGCAAAACCAAGCAACATCATCAGAAGAGGAAGAAGAAGAAGAAGGAGGAGAAGCCAAGAAATCAACCCATTTAGGAGCATTAATGTTCTCGAAAACTTGATCAATCACAAATACAGATTCAATGTTCTTCCAATCGATCTTAGCAGCCTCCATTTTCTATCTTTATTAATTCAGTGATTGAAGCTACTGGAGTTGATTGAGAAGTGGGAGAGATGAACAGGACAACTGAAAATGGAGGAGAGAAAAAGGAGGGGGGGTTGGTGATATACTGATATTGATAGTTGTAACGTTGGAGAAAAAAAAGGAGGGAAGCAACGTTAAAGAGAATGTGATGAAAGGAGACAATATCCTGATTTCTGAGTCTTCATTTACTTTTCGACCGTTGCAACTCTCCTACCTGCCTTTTCTCTTTTCTTTTTCCATTTCTACGCTACTTGGGCCTACCCTTTTTTGTAGCCCACAATCTCATTGCTTACAAACCATGGGTTGGCCCCCTTATAAGTAATTTTTATTCTTAAACCGCTTCTATTTTACAATGTAAGGAGCATAAACAAGACTTTTTTTTTTACACTCCCATGGTAATTTACAAACTGGTGACCAAACTAAGCTTAGGGCCTGTTCTCATTGACTGAATTGAGCTGAATTGAACTCAAATGAACTTATTAGAGCTAAACTGAACTGAATATTTTATAAGAGAAGGAAATTAGGAACTGGACTGAACTTAATTGAACTGAACTAAAAATAACTGTATGAGAACAGGCTCTTAGTCTAGTGGTAAGAATTCCAATATTAAGGTTGGAGGTTCAATCCCTACTAGAGTTTAGAGATAATTTGAGGGTGGGGATCCCATACCCTTCCCCCTCACTTCCTAAGTTGAAGTACGGTTAGAGTCTTCCTTACCTTATTTTAAAAAAAAATAAAATAAAAAATAAAAAAAATAAAAAAGAAATTTACTAACCGGTTGTATGTTACATACCTTTAAAGCGGATGTATTTTACAACGTATAGACTTCAGATTATTAACAAGACTGTTTTTTAACTTGTGCTAAGAACACGTTAAAAAGTTTATGCTTTAATTGTACGAGTTCTATGTACAAATATAAGCGATAAAACATACGGAGTAAGTAAAAACTGCTGGCTGATTTTCAAATACATACAAATGTTTTATGGACAACCTATAACTCACTTTGCAATGGTCTTATGTTGGGTTACACTAAATCTGTCTGACCCATAACCTACAAGAGACAATTTTTCCTCATCAAAATTCTTTTTTACAGCTGATTTTGGTTTCCAAGTCATTTTTTTACTTAAAAATTTCTTATAATTCTTTGGAAATTACAAAAACAAATAAAAATAAAATACTGTTATAATTGGTTGTATTAACATACTGAGCATGAGAGCAATGACATTACTTGTACTACCAGCAATTGTACCAATATAAACTGCATCTTAAGATTCTAGCAGCTTTCATGGAGCATTTCAAATTTCAATGTGTACAATTGCTCCATCAAATAGTCAAATGACATACAACACACGGTAACAGCCCCAGACTCCTGAAGGATCATGGATTCATGGGGAAGCTGATTAATAACCTATGGCTAGATTGCCATACTATAGTCACTCCTGCAAAATCATTAAACATGGATATATGACTGACATTGTCTAAAACTTGAATTACCCTATACTCCTGAATTGTTAGTAGTAATATCATCAAACAAATAATGAGAACATACATTACATTTTAGTACCTTACCCAATCTATAGTGCACAGACCCCAGCCACTTGGCACTGATGTCTGATGCAATGAGGTAATAATAACATTGGCCAAGGGAAGAAGAGAATAATACGAGTAGTAGGCAACATATAGAACCTTTTTCTCTCTATATTAGATTCTGAGTACCACGAGACATAACTGGTCATATATCAGTTAGATGAAGAAGAGGAGGGGGGTGACTATATAGCCGTAAATTCAAAATCAGCTCTCTGTACCTAAAAACCAGGAACCAGGAACAAAAATGATGACAACACAAAAACTAAGCTTGAATCTGTACGCTTGCCCAATAATGTTTTCAATTCCTTACTTCATCCCCGAACACTTCACTATTGCAAACCGGACATGTCTGATAACAACAAAACAGGTCAAGAATATCAGAAAGAAGACCCAAAAAGAAACATATACACAAAATACACACCATCTGTTTAGATTTATTTAGCCCAGTTTACCTTATTTATGCTGAGCCACTTCCTCCCACATTTGGAGTGGTATACATGCTTACATGGCAATGTCATTTGTTGGTCCCCGATTTTGTATGTCACCAAGCATATTACGCATCTGCCCAAAAATTTTAGTTAAAATATGATAATAACCCCAGTATTCTTGCATTAACGCAAATATGAGACAGCAAAGGACTTTGCAAATGAATTATTATATGCCACAAATGAGATAACTCAGAGAGCCTGCATGATATAATTACAGTATTACACTTCCAACTTCTTCAGTGCATTATTTAATTACCAAACTTTCTTTTTAAGGCAACTTCAACAAGTAAATGCCTCAGTCCTTAGACAATTCTTATCAAGCAGCAGCAATACAAAAGGGGGGTTTTTCCCTTGAGAAGCACATAGGTAAAGCGCATGCCAAAAAACTTTAACTTATGAAGCAAAGGTCCTACGTCTTGATTGCGCGTTAAGAACTTGTCGATTGCATGCATAGTGACCCCATTTAATGACTAACCATGCCCAACTACTTTAATTTATTTCATCGATCCCTAAACACCAAGAAGAGCTGGAAAATATAGAAATGAATTTCATGTACACCAGGATATAAAAGCTGGTGGTCTCTGTCTACAGTTCTACACTACATCTCAAAGAAGCAATGAAGCCGCACATTCAAGGAGCACCATTTCAGAGACACTGATGGTGATACATAGTCATGACATCAAAATGTTTCTTTACAAGTCTTTCTTCACTTTCAGCAACAGACATTGAACAAAATTAAATTGTTTTTTTTTCCACTGATACTACATGAGGCAGTGCAAAATAACATCGCAAGACATGACAGATGAAATGGAGCTTGTTGACTCTTGGCAGTAGATAGCACTTATCTAAAAATATTACCTTTCTCTGGATTTTTTCCTTGAGAAAAAACCACCCGCCTTATATCTAGAGGTTGGAAGCAACTTGATAAGTTCTTGAGAAAGACCTCGACTTTGACTTCCTACTGCCTCACCTAGGTCAAGTAATTCCTGCAACAAGAAATCCATTCACTCACCAACTAAACTCGAATTTATAGAACAGCATGTCATTTAATTGTAACAAAAGAACTTTTTTTAGCACACAAAGACACATGCACCTTTTATGCATAAACTTAAATCATACACAAAAGAAAAGCAGCATGAGAGATCAGGGCCCCTTCTTGATAAGCAAAGATCAAATCTGTTCTTTCAGAAACAGTGGCGTGGCTAAAAACTATAACAGCAAGGGCAAGGAAAGGTCATGCAGAGATGCATATTAAGCCATGACACATAATATTTTTCCCTGGGTTCTTCAAATGGCAGCTTTATTAAGGGACGACTTCAGAAGTATATTATTTTAAAAGATGAAGTAGAGCAGAATTTAATAGTTGTCCACAAAAAAGTTGGACGATGAATAGTAAGAAATTACATGCAAGGAACAAAAAAGCATAAAATCAGCCACTTGCTTTCTACATACTACATACAAAAGCAAGTTATAGTTAACCAATGAATTTGTCCAATTTAAATACAAGGAGTTTTATGTAGTTAGGATATCCAAAATCAAATATAGCATCTTTCACAAGCTACGCACCCATTTGGGCAGCTCTCTACTTCAATGTTCCCAATTTAGAACTCTATCGACTATATTGGCATCATAAACACCCTACATCACAAGCCAAGCTGCATGAGACACCATCGCAGTTGGCAAAATCCACTACTTTACATTGATATTAAGCAGTTATCATGAAATTCAGTTATGATAAGCCATGTAAAATGGTAACAAACCTCGTAAGTCATGCTATCAGGATCAACATCATCTTGCCAAGCAACCTGTAACAAAATAGATAAGGCTCCGTTATTGTCTAACCAACAATGAGAAAAAGCAATCAGCCACACAAAGATTCCACCTCACAGGATAATGGTCTTAGAGTCAAAGGGATGCTTCAGCAAGTACAAATCACAAGAATTTTCTTCAAACCCTTTATGTTTCAATAAATTTTACATATAAAGTGACCATATTTCGGCTAACAAGCAGACAATGAAATAATGAAATTTTGCTTGCATTACTGAAAAAAGCTATGATGCAGGCTCATACCTCAGGACTATCATCTTCTTGATCGTCATCAGGACCTATAGGCATGGAGAAAATTTGTGTCAAATTAGACCAAAAGTAGCAGACAAATCAATTCCTGACAAAATAAGGAAAGGTCAAACTGATTTGAAAAAGATGGCAGACATTGTAGGTCAATATGGCATAATAGCATCTAAAAGTTTTGGGAATATATATCTCCCAAAAAGTATTCAAATTGAAAAGAAAACAAAGGCAGAAATTGTCAAATTGATTAACGACTTAATGTAATCAGAAAACAATCAAGACATTGGCAAACTCACATTCCTCAGCAGCATCTGAAGTTGTAACTACATTTTCTTGGGATTGCATGACCATGGTTGGTTCTTCAATGTGCATAGAAGGAGAATACTCCCAAGTCCTGCGATTAATTTCGGTTCTTGGCAAAGGATTGTTAACATCGTAGCCATAATAAGAAGTAGTTCCAACATCAGAGAAATCAGATCTGTTGTAGTTCATATTCATTGACCAATATGCAGTTTCCTGAAGAAGCAAGAAGGAATATGCTACATAATTAGTTGACTAATCGTTAAAAAGTTGGCCTGATTGAAATGTCGTAGTTGAAAGAGTCAAATGTATGACACAATTGACCCTTGCTCTGAAAAAATAATTTCATCAATCATTGACCAACAACATAAAACATGATCACCTTCACATTTGACAACAACTCAACAAGTACTGTTACAGTGTGTCAAGAACAACCCCCAAAATGCATAATCGAGCATCGTTAAGTGAATCACTATAAGCATTCAGAAAGTAGTTTCATTCATCATTGACCAACAACACCAAACATGATCACTCTTCACATTTGACAACAACTACTGTTACATTGTATCAAAATGAAGCTGCAAAAATCCATAATCGCGCAATGCAAGTGAATGTCTACTCAATAAAAGAAAATGTATGATTCAAAAACAAGTTAACAAAACATACCTGGTGATTAGGCATAGGGACATGAGGGTAAACATAAGTAATAGGCGGATTCGGGTTGGGAACGGGATTGAGATTTTGGTGAGCAAGACCGTCGAAAAAGCCCATGAAATGATCACAAGGTTGGTGTTGATAAGGGTTAGGATAAGCAGAGGCAGTGTTGTTGGCATAATAAAGCTCCATTGCTGGATTCTGATTCATTGTGTAGCGTACCCACAATTAGGTATTCCTGTTATAATCACCAAATATAGCAGCTTCTTAATTGCTGTTGAAACTAATTTACAACTAACAAACAAACTGTTGATAAACTATTAATGTTATATTCACAACACAACAAACATTCCAATTTCTAAACAAAACAACCCCATTATCCCTTTTTTTTTCTTTTTTTTTTACTAGTAATAAAAATTTAAAAAAAAAAAAAAACAAAAACAAAAACCTAGTAATTACTACTCGTATCCTTTATCTTCTCTATAATTTTTTTTTAAATTAGAATAATTAAGTGATAAGTAAAAGAGGAAGGAAAGACAAAAATTGTCTGAAAGAGCACACAGAAGCCAAAGAAAGTAGTTAAAATAAAAAATAATGGAAACCGTACAAATGTAAACAGGGAAAAACATAAGAATCTACAAGTCCGTCTAGAATGTAAAAAGTACCAAAAAAAAAAAACATGAATAAATAATTAAATTAACTGGGGTTTCTTCAGTGTAAAAAGACGAACAAGACAGAGGTAATTAAAATTAAAATTAAAAAAAAAAATAAAAAAGAGGGTAATTATGAATTAACATTTTAGGTTAAAAAAAAGAGTTAAAACAGAGAGAATGATGGGAATGAGAATGGTAATGGGAGTGTGAAAAAGGATTATGAAGAGGAAATGTAAAATGCAGGATCTGAAATGAAAGACAGAGAGAGAAAAGAAGTAACAGACAAGGTGTAATGCCGGAGGAGTGGCGGCGGAGTTAGCGGCGGCGCAGTTGATGTGATGCGCTGCTGTTGCTGCTGCTGCTGCTGCTGCTTCTGCTTCTGCTTCTTCTTCTTCTCCGACGTCGTCTTCTTCTGGAGTTGATGTTTGGGGGTTGAATTGGGTTGTTTCAGTTTAAAGGAAGGTGTTGTTCTGCTGTTTGTTGCTACTTTTTGGTTTTTAAATTAATAATAAATGGGAGTAGATACAAGTGAAGAAGGGGGAGAGAGGGGGGTCCCGGTTTGTGTGAGAAAATATGAAATACAAGTAGATTGATTACAGAATAGAACAGTATAAAACTACAAACTAGGAATACGACTCCTCTGTCTCTCTAACAGCCTACCCTCACCCGAGCATTGTCGCTTACATTAAGGTCGTTACTCCCTTCATTTCTTAATAATTGCACACTAGAAATGTGTTCGGTAAAATATACGTAGTTATGAAGAGAGTTGTTAGCTGTCAACAAAGCTATTAGCTGTGAAGATATAAATAATTAAGATATGAGTGTTCGTAAAGTAGCGATTGACTAGCTGTTATATATAAAAATTAATATTTTATTTTTCATAATATATATTAAATTCTCAAAAGCTACCTCTAACTTCAAAACCCTAAACACTACTTTGTCAACCACTCACATTTTTGTTAAGTCAAACCACTAGAAGCTACTCAAACTCTAAGGCCGAACATGTCATATGTATTGCGCAAAGTTTAAGAAAAATCATAGGGTAGAAACCAAAACGTAAATTTTATAATATAAAATATAATTAGTGGAGATGTAGTTTCATTGTTAATAAGATAGAAAAATACTAATAAAAAAATAATATAAGGGCTTGTACACATTTACTGAACTGAGCTGAACTGAATTGAGCTGAAATGAATATTTTATGTGAGAGGAAAATTAAGAGCTGAACTGAACTGAACTGAAATTAAGTAAATGTGAACAGGCCCTAAGTGGGGTTGGTAAGAGAGAAATAATAAAAATATAGTGATCTCTTACTAAACAAGGAAGTGTTGCAATTATTAAACGGATGTAAAATAAAATTGTTGTGATTATTAAGAAACGACAGTGTATCAATTACGGAGCATTCACTCCGTTTTTTTTTATTATTTTGTTTTTATATGGACTAAAAAGGTAAGATGAAGGCTCGTATTGAACCTCGAATACAGTTGATGGACTTCAAAGTCACAAGAGCATACACTTTATTGCTAAGGCTTTATCATCCACAACAACAATTGGGAAGGGATTGGAAATAACCATCCGGTTGTGGTCCACTTATCCGAATTAGTCCGAAGGGGTGAAGTAGGTGAAACACCAAAAAAACAATAGTATACACTTTATCGTTAAGGCTATATCCATTCGTCTAATTTTGTCTTAAATTAACTTGTTTTATTTGAAATTGTTTCATCGGTTTGTCATTTTATCATAAACTCTACCTTCATTTCTTATCATTCCCTTTGTTTTTTTTTTTTTAAAAAGTGCATCGATTTGACAGATATATTTGTCAATACATAGTTTTTACCATACATTTAATTGTCTAATAAAAAATGTCAAAAAATTAAATTACGAAAATAGACATTGCGACTAATGCACTAATCCAAATAATATTTTTTATTTTTTAAAACAAATCTTTTTTTTTTGAAACAAATCTAATACTTAATAAGTGCTACACTTTAATCGGCACAAAATTTTAAGCATTTTGATTGACTTAAATAAAATAAGAGGTAAGTGGGATAGTTGGAATATTTAAAAATTGTACTCTATTAAAGAAAAATAGATTGATAATAGTTTATTGAAAAGTAATGAACTTGAAAGTAAAATAAATAATAATAATAATAAAAGAAAAGTAATGGTAAATTTGTATGGGGACTATGAGAAGAGATACAGGTTAAATCTAAATGTAGTTTTTTTTGGCTAAAATAAAGAGTAACACTTGTTAACATACAGAGGGAGTAATCAATAAATTAGCAAAATTCAATAAAGCACATATGTTAAAAAAAATTTACGTATAACCAATTTCCGCAATTTATATACTCTATATTCGTTTCTGTTATTTGGAGGAAAAATAAAAGGATCAAGTCTATTACGGATTTACTGTAATACACAAAAAGTTTATCACTGTAGGACGTGAGAGACACGTCACACCAAGCCAAAACCAGGATTCCCAAAATGGATCTACTCCTTTTGTTTTCCATTTTTCTTTGACGGGATCTCCTCTCTCTCTGTCTTTTTTTTTTTTTTTTTTTTTTTCTATTTTTCTATTTTTCTTTTTTTCTTTCTCCTTTTCATAGTTTTCCAGCATACATGCATAATTCCTCTTCTCTATGAGTATAACCCAAACACATTGCATATTTGCATGTACTTCCTACAAATCTATATTTTTTTTCCTTCGTTAATGTAGGAAATATTTTGCATAGTATGAATACTCTTCTTTTTTATTTGGGTGCATAGTGTGAATTGTCCGAATACTCTACTTTTTATTTGGGGTTTAAGACTTGTTTTCTTCACATGAAATAAGAACATCTGTTTTGGTTTTAATAAGTTCTCATCTGTTTTAGTAATGTGACTAAATTTTGACCGCATTTAAATAGTAAGTTATAAAGAAAAACATTATCAAAATGGATCTTGTTAAATTGGTCTCATTATGAACTTTTCGAAAATGTAATTTCATAATTTTTTGTAATACACAATTGATGATATTTAGCAATAAGTAAATGATAATTAAAAGTTCTGATATGGTCTGATTTGAATATTTTGTCTGAATTTATTAAAAAAATAAAGAATAAGTACTTGAAATAAGTTGAAGAGAACATGTCACTACTCAAACTTGGTCGATTGGCTTGATTAACATGTGCAAGTTTCTAGTTCATTTGAGAAGTGTTTGGGAACTTCCAACTCCATAAACAGCACTTTGAATTGAATGATTTACCTCGGAACTATAAGGTGAAATCTATGCAAAGTAAACTAACTATTACTCTCTCTATTTTTATTTATATGCTCAATTGAAACATTTTATATAATACTACGTACATCAGATCTACTTTTAAGACAAATTAAAATAATTCCAGTTCAACAAAAATATAGTGAAAAGTAAGTACTCGTTATGTAACAAATATTCCCTCTGTTTTTTTTATATGCATCAGTTTGAATTATGACGAATCTAATGATATATAATATATTAACATTTATTCATTTTTTAGAGGTGAAAAAATTAAGTCAACCATGATATGTGAATAGTGCAATTGTCAAAGTGATGCATATAAAAATAAAAAAAATAAAAACAGAGGGAGTAATAAATTTAATACTCCATAAGTATAATTTGTAGTTTGTGATTTATGATGTCCAATAAAAAAGCAAGGTGGGAAAGCAGTCCAAGAAAATGCTTTATAAGTAGAGACAAAATGGAAGCAAAGATAATAAAAAAGTGGCAGTAAAAGAGGAGAGATAGAGTGGTAATTATCCATTGAATAGAAGAAGTGGTAAATAAAAAAAGGGAGGGATTTAAGTAAGTAGCGTGTAGGTGGTGAGGGTGTGGGGGGGTTTGAGGCGAGAGTAAAGCCGGTTCCGCAGCCGACAAAATTGCTGGCGGCCGCATAAGTAGGAGCAGCAACAGAAGCTTTTTTCCTGTCTTCAACTGTTTGTTTCTTCACGCTCATTTATTATAATGACAATTATCCCCTTCTCCTTTATTGGGCTTCCCCTTTTTATTCTACCCTCTTCTCTCTTTTTTTGTGGACCACATTCATTTGCGTTCTCACTTACCACAGTTATAATTTATTTCTTTTACTCCGTTTTTTTTTTTTTTTTTTTTTTTTTTTTTTTGTTCCACACGTTTCACCCATTGGGCTAATTTGAATTCGAGAATCACTTCTGGATAGTTAGATTTTGGGTAATTAGGTTCCAGTCCTCTTCCAATTATTATTGCGGAGGATTTAACACGGGTTCTCTCTACCAAGTGTAGTTCCAATCACCACTATGTCAACATTCAATCGATTTTTCTATACTTCTTGTTGACTCAATAATATAATCACAATTACACCCAAAGTTATTTTACAAAGTACGGACTATCATTATATGAATAGGCGAGCACATCCTAAGATTATCTTATACGAGTAGTACTTTCTTTTTATGCTTCATCAATGTAATGAATTTATCATATTGATGATGCATGCTCTAATAACCCTAGTTGCAGCAAAGGTCATATCCGATTAATTATTGTGTTTATACATATAATCTGTAATGTTGAACATTAATACAGCATATGAATTATGAAACACCTATAAATACTACAAT
This sequence comes from Chenopodium formosanum, assembly GCA_024500155.1. Taxonomy (NCBI): domain Eukaryota; kingdom Viridiplantae; phylum Streptophyta; class Magnoliopsida; order Caryophyllales; family Amaranthaceae; genus Chenopodium; species Chenopodium formosanum. Next base: position 105,501 of record CM044861.1, on the reverse strand, counting down.
AGTAACAATGGGTATTTTGGATTCATAGGTCTAGCCATGGTCTCAACAAATGTATGTAAGGTCAGCTGATAATGTTTTTTTTCAACTTATATGACAAATTTATTTTTTTATTTTTAAAATGGCACAATTTAAATCAAAACGTTGACTTCTCACCAACTATTAATTAAAAGCCTTAATTAATTTCGCTCACTATCAAGGTATGGTGTCTAATTTTTGAGTCACTCCACACATATAGACGTGTTTTCTCTTATGATCACACAATGCCACGACTTGTTAACCAAAAGATTAACCTAATGGTTAAAGCCCCATGATCGGTTTTTATACTATATCACAACCTACACCCATATGTGTAAGCTAACACTAACTATTTGCCATGGAAAGCATTTCCAACAAGTAGGATCTCAACTTGAATAAAATAGGCAATACTTAATAATCCTTTCGGCTTTCAACCTCTCACCACCTTTTGTTTGCTCTAATATCCTATTTATCAATTCAGTTGAGTTTTCACATGTTATAATTGTTTATATTGTCAACTTAAGTAAATTCCATTCCACCAATATTGTTTCTCATGAAACGATGCAATTCATCTAATCAAATAAATTTGAAAGTAGCTAAAAAAGAATTGTATATATAACCCCTTGTTCTCTCTTTTATGGCTTTAGTTTTCTTGGTTGCTTAGGCCGAAAATAGTCTAATTTCTTTCTTCTATTATGAAAATCAGACTATTTTCGACCCTTTTCCTTAAATTTATTTTTTTTTTTCCCTTTTGTTTTGCTTAGCTTTGTTCTCTCCATTTGTGAGTCTCTGTCTAATTTTTTTTTGAGTTTTTCCCTATTTTTTAGATTTTGGTTTTCATGTATGGATGGAAATTTTATTTTAGGATTCTAATAATAATTGGGAAGGTGACTGTAAATGTTTCTACTTGAAAAAAATGTGAAAACATCGAAAAACACTCTTCACGTCAAGTTTTAAATGGTGAAAGTGTGAGTTGTAACAAATATACAAAAATAGTTATGATTGTGGCCTTGCGGGATCACAATAGAAAACACATCAATATGTATAGGGTGACTAAAAAATTAGACATCATAATCGTATTAGGTAACTAACAATCTATGTAAAGATATTCTAATATAAAATATATCTTAAATCTAGGAGAAAAAATATTCTATGGATATTCTCTATCAATACATATATATTTCTTTCAAATTATATATATATATATATATATATATATATATATATATATATATATATATATATATATATATATATATATATATATATATATATATATATTGAAGGAGTTATGTCTTCGTCGTGTGCAATTACTAGATATATAATTGGATCAAATTATGGAGATAATTAAGTCCGGACATTTGGGTCGTCGTTTTGCCATAGCTAGAGGTACTTACGATCTTTGGACTGGTAAAATAGGCCAAAGCCCAATTGGACGGATCCTATAAGGTCACACAAAGGGGCTAGATCGAGCATTAGAGGACGAGGCCCATAATGGGCCTCATCACTCTAGGTGGCCGGCCATGTAGGGGCTTTGAGAGGCAATTGGGCTTCGTGCCCTAGTCTAATTATAATGGGATTATAAATAGACTAGGTGCCTAGGTTTGCATGTAAGGAATTAACTGATCATTTAGATCAAACCCTAATTAGCAAACACGAAACCAACCCCCTCTCATACTCCCTCTCTCACGGCTCTCTCCTCCTTCTAGGCGCGGTGGTGTCTCGTGGTGGTGGTGGTTCGTGCGGTGGTCGGTTGTCCGAAAAGGTGGTGATCGCGGTTTTCCTCAATCACTCGACCAATCTAGTATTGGTGGACGGCTCGTTCGAATCTCGTGGACTAAGTGGTGATCGCGGTTTTCCTCAATCACGCTTCAAAGGTATGATTATGTGTCTTGTGTGTTATGCATGCGATCCTTGGATTAGGTACTTTATTGAATATGATTCATATATGTTATTTCCGCTGCGTTGTACCTATAAACTCTTACAGTGGTATCAGTTAGCCTCTTGCATTAACGCGCTAGATCATAATAATACGATTATTTGATGTCCACGTTAATTTTATAATCAATTAAGAGGGAGAAATTAATTTAATTATGGTTCGATTATTATTTTAATGTGATTAAACTTTTGGAATCGATTAAATGTGATTTAATTATGCTCAAATAGCCATAAAGATGACCGAATTATGCCCTAGTATTTTCGAAAATATCGAAAACCCTAACCCTAAATTTCGAAAATTCCAAGCCCTAAAATATGATTTTGTGCTTGATTTTGATTTAATTCGAATTGTTTTATGTTTCATAATTTTAATTGGATTGATTTATGCATAAAAATGTTTTATGTATGATCATAGATTTAATTTTAAATGTTAAAATTAAATTGGGATTAATTTTATGATGAACCCTATTTTAAAATTGAATATGATTTAATTTTAATCTTATGGACTAATTTAATTTAATTAGGATAAATGTTATTTTAATTAAATTAAAACACAAAAAAAAAAAATTTAATTTATTTTGGCCGGCAACCGCGGCTGGGTGGCGCAGCCACGGCGGCTGCCGACCAGGTGGCGTCCAAGAGGGAGGGAAGGGAGGGCGGCGGTCTAGGGTGGCTGTGGGCAGCAGCGTGCAACCGTTGCACGGCTGCTGCCACGGCTGCAGCTTGGTGCTGCTGCTGCCTTGCGCGGCAATGGCTGCTGCAAGGCAGCCAGCCACCGTGGCTAGCCTCGGCTGGCCACGCACGGTGGCCTGCAGCCCAGCAGAAGCAGCTCCACGCTGCTGCCCTTTGTGGCAGTGGCTGCTGTCACAGCAGCTAGCCACCGTGGCTAGCTTCGGCTAGCCAACCACGGTGGCCGGCGTTGGTGGTTGCGGTATTTTAAAAAAAAAAAATCAGTTTTGAAAATTTATTTCAAGATAATTATGAATTATTTTGGGATAAAATCAGTTTTATTTTGGATAAGTTAAAATATTTTGAAAATATGATCTTTTATTTTAGGATAAAATCAAATATTCAAAAGTTGTTATATTTGATATTATCCATATTTAGTTTGTTATTTTGATAATTATCCTAAATTAAAGTGGTTAATTAAGGATAAGATTGATGAGGATATTCTGAGCATATTCCAAAAGGATAATAATTGATTTAAATAATGTGATTATCCCATAATTAGATTAGGATGTAATTGATTTTAAAATTATTTGATTGGCTAGTAATTAGGATAGAATCTCCTAAATTAGTTAGGATAATCATGGAAGATTAAATATGATTTTATCTTTCTAGATTAAAATATGATTTGATTCTATCTCATGACTAAATTAAAAATATGAAATTTTATGAACCGTCATGAATAATATATGATATTATCTAATTATGATTAAAATGTGTAAGATATTTTAGGAAATGCGTTGTCTTTATTATGATCATCAGATGTTATAGTTTAGACAAGCATGTTGAGTGATTTATTATATGGCACTTTTATAATATATGATATTATGTTGCTATATATAGACTAGTATGGCCCATAGATTCTTAAATACGATCTGCGTATCGTGATGTATTTTTGTAATCTAAATACGGTCTGCGTACCGTTGAGTATTTTCATAACCTTTATTTAATGTAAATAGAATAGTTATTTAAATGGTGTTAGCCCAAAAGAAGCCCATGAAGTGAAGGCCCAAAGGAGCAAGGTGGATGAAGATCCATGGTGATTCAAGTGGGAGCATTTTCATTTCTAGTTTTCTTAGGACTAAGGGGCCATACTATGTCATATTTTATTGCATTAGTAGATTATGCATGTTTAGGTTTATTTATGTTGTTTTGATGATGCGCTAGAGTTCACTATATAATCACAACATAATAAATCTAGATCCCAGTAATATTGATGCAGCTTTTCCAATTAAAAACCCGATGAAAACCTTGATCGTTTGTGATGGGTCGGCCTCAGCAGAGCGTCATAATATATCTTGGGGAAGTGGGGGTAGATCACGTTCTACACTTTTAATTGGTTAAATTCAACAAGGTTACCTAAAGATCAGTTTAGAACCTTGAAGCTAAGGGTAATAATTAAACATGTGATGGTTAATTATTCAACCAAGAATTACAAGAGTTGTAATCAGTAAAGAGTTTACTCACCTTGAAAATGTAATGGTTGATGGCAGGGCCTCAGTCCGGTCAATTATTGCACAAATAAAGGATCTTGGAATCACTTAAAATTCAATTGGGATCATTTAATTATTGAATAAAGTGTTTTAAAGTTACCAAATGAATATGTTTTGTGGTACTTTAATTTATTAAACATAATTATTAAACTTTGCCTTATTTTGACATAGATGGGTAGCCATAATAACAATGACAGCAACGTTTACAATTTGCGACCATTCCTTGAAAAGGATAGGTTGACAGGGGAAAACTTTTCCAACTGGGAAAGAATGCTAAGGCTTGTTCTGAAATCTGAGAGTAAGGAGGATATCATTGATACCCCATTACCAGGACCTCTGCCAGAAAATCCAACTGCGGCAGATATCAAGAAGCACAAGGAAGCTCATGATAGAGCTATGCCTATCACTTGCTTAATGATTGCTACCATGGAACCTAGTCTTCAAAAGCGTTTTGAGGACCTGGATGCCTATTCAATCATGGAAGAGCTCAAAGTTTTGTTTAAGAAACAAGCTAGAGTTGAAAGGCATGAGCTTCATCGTGAGATTATGGATTGTAGAATGGAGAAGGGTGCCACAGTTCATGATCATGTTTTCAAAATGATCGGCCTAATTCAAAGTATGGAGAAACTGGGGTACCCAATTAGTGATGATTTGGCAACAGACATCATTCTCCATTCACTTCCAGAAATTTTCAACCAGTTTATCATGAACTTTAACATGACTGCGAATGCAAAGACTATGAGTCAATTGCATGCAATGCTGGTTAGTGCTGAGAAACAAATCCCTAAGGAACCTAAGAAGGAAGTTCTTATGATTCAGAAGGGAAAGGGGTTCAAGAAGAAGGGGCAAAAGGCTAATGCCAAGAGCAAGGGCAAGCAAGTTTCCAAGGCTCCTGAAAAGCCTAAGGCGAATCCAAAACCCAAAGTTACAAGTGAGAGTGAATGCTTTTACTGCAAGAAGAAGGGGCATTGGAAACGCAATTGCCAGAAATACCTTGATTTCCTCAAGAAGAAGAATGGAGCATCAACCTCAGGTATTATGTTATAAACATTTTAACTTTCACTAAGGTATGTGATACCAAGTTGCAGTGCTTAACATTATGATGTTGCGCAGGAACTGCAAACAAGTGAAGCTAGCATGGAGATTGAGCTTGAAGGTGCACTAGAAGTATTTGAGTGGCCAGAGATAGCTTCAGAGTTTTAATTTCTGATTAGTTTATCATGACATTTAAGACAATTTCCAGTTTTGATGAGACAATATTTCGGTTTTCTTGTTTTGAATACTGATTTGGTTTCACTTGGCTTGGACAAATGTTGATCCATGACCAAGGTAATAAATTGTTTTTCGTTTTGCTAGATATGAGTTAATTTTATTTATGACATTGATATACGTAGATCACAAAAGTAAATTTAGATGATTCAAAGCAAACATACTTATAAATAAAGTAAGATTAGGTCACATAAACCATTTGCACATCCAAGTTATGGATGGACTCTTACTCTTATATGATTATGAATCACTTAAGAATTAGAAGTCATGCTTGATAAGACATAATGACCAAGTTACCTTTTAGATGAAAGGGTAAAAGAGCTAAAAATGACCTTTTGGAACACAAACATATGATGTGAGTGTACCATAAATTCAAGATTTAGCAAAAGGATTTAACTATTTCATTGCTCTTATTAACGATTTAAGTAAATATAACGATAATTACTTAATGAAATAAAGCTGGAATTATTGAAATGTTCAAAATTCCAAAATGAAATGTAAAATCAGGTTTGAGATAAACAATTTAGCACCACAATATGATTGTTGTGATAAATATTTAACTCAAAACAAATGATCATCTAAAAGAATTGTTGAATTAGTTCACAATCCAGGAACATTACAATTAAAATGTATGTATAAAGTAGGAATCAAACTTTGCTTGCCATGGTTCGATCCAAGATTTAATGATTTACAAATATCGTTTTGAGGATATGCATTAGAACGACAACAATTGCAAATATACTAAACAGAAACTTAACCAAAGCAATAGAAAGGTTGGAAATGTTCCAAAGTAATCTTTTCTAAACAGGATTGAGGGAATATGAAATCTATGTAAAATGTTTACAAAGATGACATAATAAACCCTAAATCAGAGGTATTATTCCTACAAACGCGTAAAAACAAAATGTTTGTTGCTCGCGATAGTGTCTTTATAGAAAGAAATGTCTTCCTACAAAGCCAAGTGGGAGTAAAGTTAGATCTCGATGAGATTCGAGACGAGCAACAAAGGATGTGGATAACACTACATTAGAGACGAATGCGCATGAAATCAGCTAATTTGATAAAACATGTGTCGAAGCAAGCTAATTCAACTAGCGAGACTTCTATCGTCCTACTAGAATGAAATACTTCAAAAGTTGAAGAGATTAATTCTATTGTCGCTCACACCTATCGTAGGTTACTTAAAATCGAAACAAACAGTTTGTTGGAATTCTAGTAAAAGGTGGATTCGTAAATTTTCCTATTGGAATGGTTGGAATCCATACCTACAAGCAAGCTTTGGACAAGTGCCAACTCAGGAAATGGCCTAAAGCCAAGAAATCCATAATGGACTCCATGTCTGTAAAGATGTGCTAGTCCATGATAGTCTTACAAATAGGGTCAAACCTATTAGTCATGTAAGCCTATTCGGATCATTTCTAGTTATGGAAATTAAAATCACCTTCATGAAATGTTCTTGATGGATGGCATGTATATGATACAACCTAAGAGTTTTGAATTCCAGAAATTCCTAGAAAGTTTTGCAAACTTCAGAAATTCATTTATGGATTGAAGTAAGCATCAGGGAGTTGGAATACTCATTAGGAAATCAAACAGTTTGATTACCTTGGAAGAATGAAAAAAAATCTTGTAGAAACAAGAAGTTTAGTGGGAGCAGTTGGTCTTCTTAGTCTAGTATGTAGTTGACATACAGTTCATATGAAATGATATATCAATACTTGAATAAGTCAAGCAATGGTTAGAAAGATTGTTTCTATATGGGAGACTTAGGAGATGTTGAGTACATATTGGGAATCAAAATCCACAAAGTGAATCTTGAAGGATGACTGGACCTAATCAAGAGACTTATGTTGATAAGGTTCTTGACGAGTTCAAGATGCAAAATTCTAAGAGAGGATCTTTTCCCATGTTTCATGGTTTTACACTCAGTAAAACTCAGTGCCCTTAAAAGCTAGTTGAGTTGAGTTGTAAAGGCAATGGACCTAATACTTTTGCAAAAGGGACCATTACATGTACCATGAAATGTACAAAGCAAGTTGTTACATATGACTTGTGCATGTGTAGCAAGTTTCAAGCAAATACAGAATAAGCATACGGAAAGTTACCAAGAACAAATCCTTGAGTACTTGAGAAGCACTAAAGGAATTTTTCTAGTTTATGGTGTTAAAGATAAACAAGTTGTCAAGAGTTTTACGAATGCAAGTTCTCTCCAAACAGGCAAGATGACTCTAGATTTTGATCTAGACGCACAATTTTGTTAGTATGGAGAAGTACAGTGAGCTTGAAGAGTTCAAAGCAGAGCACTATTGCATGCTCAATGTCAGAATATGTGTATTAAGCTATAGTCGGATAGTTTTAGAGGAAGTTCGGATTAAAATGTAATATGACTAAAGGGTCACCTTTGCACAAGGACAAAGGAGCCAGGGTCACATCACAAATCCAAACAAATGGATATAAGATATCGCCTCAGTTATGAGATCATTGACCGGCAGAAGGTCACGTTCTGCAAAGTTTTATTATGAGTGAGAAATCACTAAACCCCTTCCATAGACAAAGGTATGAAAGTCATATTAAAGTCTTGGATTGAAGCAAATTATGTAATTTAAGTTGTGTATGTTTGTGGAAACATATTACATGAGAAAATACATCAATTTGCAGAATTATGTTTAAAATAGAAATTATTATTTCTCTTATTTAATTATGGTTTTGAAATTAAATAAAATGTCCAAAATAATTATGGATTGATGGGCTCATCAGGTTATCTATTTTAGAGACCTGGTGTATGAAACCCCACAGGTGAACAAAATCCGTATATTATTTAAGTTCCTAGTTCGAAATCATTAAAGTGGACATAAATGATTTCAATAAATGGACTAGCATGTAAGATTGATTGGATAGCTCGGTTTCATGGGCTATGGGGGCATAGTGATGTTCGATCAATCACTTGGATATGCATGAATGATGCATGATTGAACTATTGACCTACTTTGAAGTTCAAGTATAGAGCTTCCGTATATATTAGTGGATTCCTTTGACATGAGTGGAACATTGATTTCATTCAATGGATGTTATAACTGTGGTACATTCAAACGTCTACCCGTAACTGGAGATTATAAAGGATGTTTCCCGGTTATTTCAGAAGTTGAGTGAGAGGCTTGTTGCCACAAGATTGGATAGAGTCTACCTATTAAATTAGGAAATGTGTCATGGCCGCTTGAAGAGGGAGAATTCAGAAAATACGTGGCCGCGTTCAAATGCATTACTCAGTAATCATTTGGTTTTGTAATTCTAACTCAGATTTCAAGAAACGATTTGTAGATTAATATGATCTCGACATGTGATGCAATCATATTATCAAATCGACATATACATTGACTTAAGGAATTTGAATATTGCACCCTTGTCTCAGACAAGTGGGAGATTGAAGGAGTTATGTCTTCGTCGTGTGCAATTACTAGATATATAATTGGATCAAATTATGGAGATAATTAAGTCCGGACATTTGGGTCGTCGTTTTGCCATAGCTAGAGGTACTTACGATCTTTGGACTGGTAAAATAGGCCAAAGCCCAATTGGACGGATCCTATAAGGTCACACAAAGGGGCTAGATCGAGCATTAGAGGACGAGGCCCATAATGGGCCTCATCACTCTAGGCGGCCGGCCATGTAGGGGCTTTGAGAGGCAATTGGGCTTCGTGCCCTAGTCTAATTATAATGGGATTATAAATAGACTAGGTGCCTAGGTTTGCATGTAAGGAATTAACTGATCATTTAGATCAAACCCTAATTAGCAAACACGAAACCAACCCCCTCTCATACTCCCTCTCTCACGGCTCTCTCCTCCTTCTAGGCGCGGTGGTGTCTCGTGGTGGTGGTGGTTCGTGCGGTGGTCGGTTGTCCGAAAAGGTGGTGATCGCGGTTTTCCTCAATCACTCGACCAATCTAGTATTGGTGGACGGCTCGTTCGAATCTCGTGGACTAAGTAGAGGAGCAACACTTGGGGCTCTATTCTCTCCCTGATTTGCCTATCGAATAGCTTCGTGGAATTCACGCTTCAAAGGTATGATTATGTGTCTTGTGTGTTATGCATGCGATCCTTGGATTAGGTACTTTATTGAATATGATTCATATATGTTATTTCCGCTGCGTTGTACCTATAAACTCTTACATATATATATATATATATATATATATATATATATATATATATATATATATATATATATATATATATATATATATATATATATATATACTCCCTCCGTTTTTTTTAGATGCATCACTTTGACAATTGCACTATTCACATATCATGGCTGACTTAATTTTTTCACCTCTAAAAAATAAATAAATGTTATTATATATTATATCATTAGATTTGTCATAATGTCTATTTTCATAATATAATTTTGCTACAATTTCTACTAATGCACAATTAAAACTATTTCCCAATAAGACCCAAAAAAAAAACTAATGCACAATTAAAGATGTAAAAGTTTTGTGTAGAACGGACTCACGTGAGTCCGGTCATACAAAGAAAAAAATTAAAATTCTTAACTGTCATAAATTAGATGATAATAGTCAGATATTAAGTTATAAATATCAGATTTTAGATTAAAAGTGTCAGAAATTAGATAATAATGGTCAGATATTAGATTATATTAGATTATATTATCATATATTAGATTATAAATGTCAGAAATTAGATTATGATAGTCAGATATTGGCTTATAAGTATCAGATTTTAGACAATATTAATCAGAAATTGGATTATTATAGTTAATTTGGAAGTAATTAAAAGGTTGTGGTTGCAACTCTTGATGTCCTCGATCAAAATGGTGAAGGCAACAGTGATGGACCACTGAATGAGGTATGTTCTTATGACTTCCTAAATCCATGTTACTGCTGTAGTTGATTGAATTGGGGTAACAATTTAGTCGGAATAAATTAAAAATGAAAATGGCAAAGGAGAAAGTAGATCTGAACTAAGCTAACCGGAGGAAGGAGACAAGGAATCGATGCTACGATTCCACGGAAGCTTCTGGAGAAGAGGAGAAGGTGAAGCGGTGGATCAGAAGAAGCTAACAAAGGCATCATCATTAGAATGAGCTGTAGTGGGGAGGCGTTAGACGACGTTGTTTGAGGTTGTGGGGGAGGGTCGCCGGGGCCAGGGGATGGGAGGGGTAGGGTGGTCGCCGGCCGCCGACAAGTGGCTAGGTTTTACTGTAGATAGTGTTAGTGGTAGTGGGTGGGGGATGGGTATGTGAATTATAAACCAGACTCACGTGAAACGGTCTCACGCAAAACCTTCTCATTAAAGATATTTAATGGTCAAAATAACGTCTCGAAATGTGTCAGTCAAAGTGATGCATATAAAAAAAAATAGAGGAAGTATAATTCTTATTCTTTGATATCTTTAAAAAATAAAAATTTACATCAAACCACTACGAGTACAATGGACTATGGAGTACATAGCAACGTTGTTACATAGTACAGACATTATTAGGCCCAACACACTAGCCCTTACTTGTGTCTTATTCCAAGCGGCCATCAATTTGCTGCCAAGCAACCAATCACAGAAAGACACCTTGCAGTTAAGTCAACTATAACACAAAGCCCAACTCCATATTCATTGATCCACATCATACCACTTGAGCCCAACAACACAAATCTGATTGGGCCTGTGTCAAGATCGACGCAAAGAGGAGAGACAACCCGCACCTAAGTTAACTAGAAATATGAGGAATTACCCGTTCAAGGACTGGTACAACAACCATAAAATATGTGGAACAAATTTATTATTATACTCCTTTTGTATTAAAATTAGGTGTTCCAATTGTTTTGCCCCAATTATTTTTTTTGTATGACTTCCTCACTCCACCAACAATATACAACCATAAAAAGGTAAGTCCAAAATACAATGAATCAACTTTTTAAAAAGGCAAACTAAAGATTATGGGACAATCTTAGTGGAACGGAGGGAGTATATTTATACATACATAAGAAATTAACAAAAAATTTACCTTTTACAATGAAAATTTTACACTAATCGTTTGAAATGTGACTATCAAAATGTTTTAATGATTATGTAGTTTATAGTTGACATATTTTTTTCCAAGTAGTTAATTATAGACATTCTGTTCTCAATTGCACACTCATGATTATGTAGTTCTAATTTTGGATTGGTGCAACACTCCACATGATCTCTAAAGATAATCGTGTGTTCATGCATAACCCGAGTCACTCATTTTTCAAAAATAGCATTTGTATTGAATTAAAAAACTATTCAAAACTCGAACTTAAATATCAGTAGTATATAAGTTGCTATTACGGTATTACCACAATATCTCATCTATTTTTTTTTTGTTTTTTGTTTTTTGGTTGGATATGTGTATGTTTCCAAGTAAATTGACATGCGTGCCTGGACTTTGGAGGGGTGTCAATTGTGTCATTACTCGATGTTGTTGTTGTTGTGTGTTGAAGATGATAATTGTGTCATTACTCGATGTTGTTGTTGTTGTGTGTTGAAGATGAACAAATATCTAAGTGTTATGCATCCATCTGCTGCAGGTGTAAATTAGCAGTGCACGAGTAATTCTACAGGATCATCCTCGCTCCGCCTGTTAAATGACAATTAAGCTATCATTTTTGCTCGTCAGTAGTCTGCAGTCATGAAAATATATAAGTATATTTTTTAATATATTATTTTTACTTCTACTTTTTTTTTTTCTTTCCCCTTGAACTCTAGTGTTACATGTACCACTTAGGTACGTTCCCATTCAACAAGTATCTTATTCATAAAAATTACTTTGATTTAAAGTAGCATGTGATCTTGTTAAATTAATCATAATATACATTATTTTAAATTCGTAAACTTATTATTACTTTAAATAGTTTTTTTTTATTTCATTATTTTTTTAATTAATTAATTAATTAATTTATTTATTTATTTATTTATTTATTTTATTTTATTTATTTTTTTTTTTTTGTGAAAAACTACCTTATATACTTCAAATTTTGTGGAAAACTACCTTATTAAAAAAATGTTGTATGAAACTACCTTATAAACACTAATTTTTGTTAGTTGCTATGTGCTTGATTTGACAATGAAAGAAAAAGAGAATCAGGGGTTATATGGGGGCTATGAAGAAATTGGGTGGGATAAGGAGAAAAAATGATTGAAAATGGATCATTAAACATCTCTTATTCAATGTAATAATCTGGTAAAAGGTAGCTTCTTACAACATTTAGTGATTGAGTAAGGCCCTGTTCTTTTGAGCTTCTGGGCAAAGCAGAGCAGAGCAAATTTCAGCAAAGCAGAGCAGATTGAAGCAGAGCAAAGCAGAGCCGAGCAGAGCAGAGCAGATTTCATTATTATTATTATTATTATTATTATTATTATTATTACTATTACTAATATTGTTATTATTACTAATATTGTTATTATTATTATTATTGTTATTATTATTATTATTGTTATTATTATTATTATTATTATTATTATTATTATTATTATTACTACTACTAATACTATAATAATAATTGTAATGCTTTATTATTGTTACTAAATATTAAATATTATTATTATTATTATTATTATTATTATTATTATTATTATTATTATTATTATTACTACTACTACTACTAGCTACTACTACTACAACAACAACTACTACTACTACTACTACTACTACTACTATTATTATTATTATTATTATTATAATCATTAAATTTAATTATTAAAAATTAATTATTATTAATAATATTAATATTATTAATTATTATTATTATTAAATATACATTATTATTATAATAATTCAATATTAAGTATTAATTTTAAGCAGAGCAGGGCAGATTGAAGCAGAATAGAGCAGAGCAAATTTCGGGCCAGAGCCACACCCGTCACAACTGTCCACTATACGATCAAGGAGGTTCCAACTCAAAACCATATGGCAATGAGGGGAGTAGCCCCTAGCCTTATTAAGTGGACACGACTTTCTTCTTTATTCATTGTGGGATATACATCCCAATATTTCTCTTTCAATGTAGGACAACACTTTCACTCACATGTGGGTTTGCTCATGGGCTCAACAAATAAATTAATGATCAATGAGGTGCTTTACTTAAAAAGTGAAAATTACGGAATATCAAGTAACAAACTGTATACATCTTATTATTATTGTGTGCCGTTGTCAAAAGGGAACTCGTTACATGTCTACTGTTAAGGAAATCGGAATAATAATGTTGATAAATTGGGGTATAAACTAAGGTAGTATTATAGAGGTGATGGAAGTGGAAGCACATGGAAAGTGTCCCAGCCATATCTTGATTGTCTAAAATATGAAGGGGCAGTAAATAACATGGAATTTACACCACACCTTTCAATTCAAGTGTTGTTGGTGTGTTTTATGAAGTAGTAGTAATAATATCATATGAATAATAATAACAATAATAATAATGATAAGGGTGAGTAGTGAGAGTGATGACCAAATGCATGCAAGCTAGCTATCAGTTTCAGAGGGTGCAGCACCTCTTCCCTTTTGTCCCCGGCCCCTCTTCCTCTCCCTCTATTTGTAATTGTATCTCACTATCTTGTTGTATGTAGTGTGCTACTACTTGCGTGCTTTTATTCTTGCTTAATAATGCCAATTCATTCCACCACTTAACTATTCATCAATAAACCTACACACACATTACATGATACATGCTAAGGAGTAAGGATACACGTTTATATTGTCACCTCACAATTTTTCATTCTTCAGCTTCTTTGTGATTAATGCTTCTTGCTCCCGTCGCGTCATTATTATAATAGTATAAATCATTATAAAATACTGTTTTAATATGAATAAGAAACTTGTGTCATGATTCCTATAAAGATCTCTTATCTAGTTTTATACCTGCATATGGGAAAAACCGCTCCAATGATCAGGATATAAAAAGTAAGTATTTGTGAGTAATTAAAACCATAACTTAGAAGTGAAATATAAGGGGTTTTAATTTATAGAATACCTGAAACAAGTGCCACATCTTGTGAAGTGGAGGAAAAGTGTCCACGTGGACCTTTATATTTTCCCGATAAGGATAATTCCAATAGTGGATAGGGCCCACGCACACAAATATTGCCCATTATCTAGTTCATACTGGTAACCGTTAACATCCCATATAAATCAAAATCATTTTTTTCCCCTAATAATATTGTTGATTAAGCCCACATCAAATAATATATACTTTGTTTACATAAATGAGCTTTATAAAGATTAAATATCAGTATATCATAATAAATAAATTAAATAACCTAAAATTTTATGATAATGTTAACTTGTGTAAAAGAGGGTATAGTAGAACCGTAGAAGTATACAACTCGTATGAGTTAAAAAAATAAGATGGGCAAGGGGCAGTCTCTTTCGGGTTGCACCCAGCAGGAAGGGAGAGAAGATGAAGATCGTTATCAATTGACGTCAGGTGTTTATGTGAACAGTTACTTGTTATCATTTCCATTTTTCATTTTTCATTTTTCATTTTGACATTTGACACGCCCATGCACCATATTCCTATTTTCCTAACATCTTATTAATACTTAAAATATTACTCCTACTATTATTTGTCATATTCCCACTTTTATTTTTCTCCAGAATTAATCAATCCCCATCTGATCTCTACCTCTTTTGTCTCTTCCTCACTATCTGTTTCCTGTCTTCTCTGCTTCTACTATTTCAATTTTCTCTATTTTGGCCCCCCTCTCTTCATTTTTTATTTTATTCTCTTATTTTCCAATTTAAAGATTAATATCTTATGCTCAATAAATATGTTTCCTTAAAATTGTATGAGTTTCATGTTTGAGAACATATAACCAGTAATATTTTTATTACTTCATAATAAAGTTAATTTAAGTTAAGAAAAATGCTATACATGGCCCTTAAAAAGCTAAAAGAAGAAAATATTAATGAAATATATTTACAAGTATTATATACACTGGTTTGTGCATAATTTGTCATATAATTTCTAATCAATAATTAATATGAAGTACCAAATAAGGAAAGGTATTTTGATAGTATATTTTATATAAACACAATAACATATTAAGAATATAAACTTTTTTCCATCACATATTAGGCCCTGTTTGATTCACCTTAATTTTGCTGAACTGAAATTATTTTTACTGAACTGAACTTATTTTTACTGAATTGAACTTAATTTCACTGAACTGAATTTATTTTTGCTGAAATTAAATTTTTTTTGCTGAACTGAAATTATTTTTACTAATTTTCTATTATAATTCTTGTTTAAGAAAACTGAATTTTACTGAACTGAAATTATTTTTACTGAATTGAAATTATTTTTACTGAACTGAAATTAATTTTACTGAACTGAACTTATTTTTACTGAACTAAAATTATTTTTACTTATATTATTTTTTTAAGGTGAAAAGAACAGGGCTTAGTCGTAGCTAGTACACATCAATTATATAAATTATACCAAGTATAAGGTTATAGTTTTACAATCTTCCAAAAAAAAAAAAAAGTTATAGTTTTACAAATTAATTGATAGTTTGATACTTTGATACGTCATACGTGCGTATATATATCTTTTCATCTTTTGGGAGGATATAGTCGTTACGTTTATGAGCAAAAGAATTTAAATTTTTTATCAAGATCAAAATCAACCACTATAATTAAGCAAAAGAGCACAAAAGGTTGAGGAGAAATACATGCAAGAAGTAATAATTAGAGTACAAGTGTTTGACCAGGTTTATGCAATTGACATTCCTTGTATCAGTGCAATCATGTGATATGACAAGCTGTACAACACTATAAACAGTACTTTTCTTCAATGTTCACTACGGAGTTACTACACTAGTGGTGGCTATTTCAATTCGTAAACATGATTTTGACATTTTGAACGTAACAACAATATTAGTACCACTAACAAAATTAAAGAAGAGCATTTAAATATATTAGGGGAGTGCATGTCAAAATTATTTTCCATTGACCAATTTCGATCCTAGCTAGCTATTTGCTTAGCATATATATAAAAGTAGAATTTTAGATGACCGAGTTGAGTCGAGTAAGTCTATTATTAATTAGCTGAATTAGGGTTCGTTGTGTTGTTTAGGTTTTGTATATTAAGTAAGCTCTATTAGGACATTAGATTCTGTTACGTATGTACATACAATAACTATTACTACAATACGAGTACGTACACGACTATATGAGTATTGTTAGCTAGTTAAAAAAAAATTATCCGAGATAAAAGAAACCATGCAAAATTCTTAAAGGTAAGTGTTTCCACTTTCTAGTGTTTCGATTAAAGCTTTATAGGGATTCATGAATTTGTTTAGTTAGTAGATCGAGTCCAAGTGAATGTTGAACGTAGCAACTAGCAAGGGACAAAGCTAATCGGAAAAAACAACACCTAAGTAAATATTCAAAAGTTGAATATGTTTGGGACTTAATTGGGAACTTCATTACACTACATCCGAGTACGCACTCGTGCTGTCTTGGTAACACATCTATCTAGCTTATAGAAATATGCATTTTTGGTCAAACCAATCTAGCCTACGTACGATTTCTCTTCATGGGTTATATCATTCTTTTCAACCTTCCTAGATTTCCTCTTCCTATTAAATAATCAACATAATGTATGATTGTAATTGTACGTATGTCAATTTTATAGCATAGGATGTGGTCAAACTATTAAGATTTCAACTTTTATTACAACAAGTACATTTTGTTCTTCATAAGGTAAGAATACAATAAATTAGGTGACCCCTCTTTGAAGAGGTGAATTTAATTCATTAGATACAACGATGGTAGAAAGAGTGGGACAAATTAAATACAACAATCTATGTAAATATGACATATAACCTAGTGGTAAATAGATTGATCTTTAGAAGTATGTAGTGTAGTAGTAATACTTGGGTAGCTTAACTAAGCTTTATCAATTTAAGTTATAACTATGTAAGTAATAATAATAATACTAGTGTAAATTAGAATTAGCAACTGGGTTGTTCGGACTAATTGAGTTAATTCAAGTCTTGTCATTTTCAAGCTAGAATCGTTCGGGTTGTTTCAGTTTTTATTATTGTTAATATGCTTATTTTAATATACAATCATCATCAATTGAAACAGTGATTGTTGGGTTGATTCAGTTTGTATACAGTTGAGTGATTTTGGTTGGGTTTGGATAGAATTTCCATAGTCAAATTAGATTTTACTTTCTTTTATACCGATACTTTAACCATGTCATATACGTTTAACGTAAATACTATTCCGTACTTTGCACTTTGTATTTTAAGTGAATAACTTTCCAAGTTTCAAAATGGAGTTGGTACCGACAAGAAATAAACTTGTCCCAAATCTTTATTTTTTTATAAGCTCTCAAAGTGTCAAATATTAAATGGGAATGCTAGAAAATTCTAATATCTAAAAAGGATGGTATAATGTACAACACCATATCCATTCTTTTGGGTGGTATAGAAGGGCTTGAGTGATTATGGGCCAACTGCAGGCGACATCTTCCTGAATTTTAGCGTCTCCTTTTTGATTATGACTCATGAGAAAGCTTGGTTTACCAATTCTCACTACTATGGGTAAAACTCGCTAGCTTTTTTGCCTTATTCTTAGTAAGGATAAATGAGATCAAATTGTACAACTTATGTCAATCCGAATCCACCCATTTCCCTTATCATACACTTGTGTATAATGTGTATATGGTAGGTCATAAGTTCAAATCCTGATCCACCATTTACAATTTCTAATGTTCTGGTGACTCATATAAACTAAGGGTCTGTTCACTTTAGCTAAATTTCATTTCAGTTCAGTTCAATTCAGCTCAGCTCCAATTAGTTCAGTTCAGTTTAGTTCAACTCCATTCAGTTCTATTCTGTTCAGTTAAGCTCCATTCAATTATGTTCTGTTCAGTTCAATTCCATTCCTAATTTTGTTCTCGCATAAATTATTCATTTCAGCACTATTTAGTACAGTTGAGTTCAGTTCAACTCCAATCAATCCAGTTCAGCTCAATTCAGTAAATGTGAACAAGCCCTAAAAAAAAATATACTTTGCATAAGTCTTATGTGTTCATTGGCTATTTTGTTTGCTACTCCCCTAGTTCTATACGAATAACACAATCAAACTTTTTTGGTGTTTAGAGAGCCACAAGGGCGGGGGCGAGAATCGATCTCAGGATCTCCTGGTACCAGGAGAGAAGCTCTAACCACTTGAGTTATATTCCACTCTCATAACACAATCAAACTTAATACACTGACTTGTCAACGCACTAATTTTAATTTGAACCTAATTATAAATATGTAAACAAAAATTAAAAAGTTGATATTAGAAATTTTATAGCAAATCTAATTACCAAAGAAACAACATTTTACCTGATAAAGTTTTTATATAATAAACAATAAAACTATAGTCAAAGTTAATATGAAGTATATTTTTGTAAGGAAATAGTCAAAGTTAATATAAGAATACTGAAAAAAGCCCAAATGTGTCAATTATTATGTAACATAGTTAATAAATTTTTACTACTCCTAACTTCCTAAGATGTACTAATTTTATTGGGGCTATATGATTATTAGGTTTTATTAGTTTAACTTAGGCCCTGTTCACTTAACCTTATTTTTGCTGAACTAAAATTATTTTTAGTGAAACAAAATTATATTTTCTGAACTTAAATCTATAACTTTATACTAAAAGCGAAACCAGGAATGACACATGTCATCTCCTGGTTAAAAATTTTCCCTCCAAAAGTTTTATTTATTTATTTATTTTATTTTTATTTTTATTTTTTTTGGCCAAAGCTTCTTAGAGAAGTTTTTAATACAAACTATACAATAATATTTCACTTCCAATTTAATAAGTATATTCCATTTGTACACATTCAAGCAAAGATATTATTCTTTTTATACAATATTATGCAATAATAGTTTTCTATCTTTAACTTTATAATGTAATTCATAGTTATTTTTATTATTAGTCGTGCATATATTATTCACTCTGTTTTTTTTAGTGTGATAAATTTTTTTAAATTTTTTTGTAAGAACTTTCATCGTATTTTGCAATTAGGTAGAATATTATTTTATTATTAAATAATAGTGTTAAACTTATGATAAGTATTAAGTATTAAAAATTACCGTGCATGGCACGGGATTTAACCTAGTTATTTTTACTAAACTTAAATTAATTTTACTGAACTGAAATTATTTTTGTTGAACTGAAATCATTTTTATTGATTTTTTAATATAATTCTTCTTTAAGAAAACTGAATTTTACTGAACTGAACTTATTTTTACTGAACTGAAATTATTTTTTGTAAACAGAACATAATTTTACTGAACTAAACTTATTTTTTCAGAACTGAAATTATTTTTATTTAATATTATTTTTTTTAAGGTGAAGTGAGTAGGGCCTTACTCCGTATTCAAGTTGTTATTCTTGACATAATCAATCTGATATTTTTATTTACGCTTATTTATCATTATGTATCTTTAATTTTGTAATTAAAAAGATTAAAAAAAAAAAATTCATATTTAGAAAGTACACTTTGATAAAAATCTAATGACATCTTATTTGATTGTACAAATTAGGTTAAAAACTTAAAATTGGTAAAGTCTGAAAAATCAGACCAAATTAGGTTATATTATATAACAGATGAAGTGTCCAAGAAATAAAAATAAAAAATAATAATAGATGAAGTATTAGATAAAAAAAAAATCTATATTAAAATGAATCAAACATTAGCTTAATTGTTTTATAAATATGTTTAGTAAACTCATATGTTGATCGACCTTTAGTGAAACCACTGCAAGGTATTACAAAGTACGGAATACAAAGTAATTACTACAGTAATATTCATTTTATTATACTTCGTATACTGTTAAATTATTTCTACTATATGCTGCGCACAAATTTCTTATTATAATCATACTTCTTAAGTGTAAACATATTATTGTGGGGGTAAAGTACTAAAGTAGTAAACGGAGTTTATAAAAAATGGAAAAAATATAAAATGTAAAGAATATAAGAACCAACTGAAAATTGAAAGTGTTATATATGATTATTTATGAACGGAGATAGTACATATATATGACTTTTGTCTCTGAAGACTACAGTAGTTAAACGATTTTGGTAGAGAAACGATGATCAAACCAATATGAAGTAAGAATGTGAGAGACAAGTGTTTTATATGCTTTACTTACTCACAAAGAAATTAACTTAAAGTGTCAATATCTAAAAATAATAATCTAGAACGATAGAATATAATAACCAATTTCGATCTTCAATTGGGTATAGGGGAACGACCTTTGATGTATTTACACTTCAAGTTTAGAGAGCTCGAGAGGGTGTGATATACTCCCTCGGTGTCCTAATTTGACCGGTATATTTGTCAATATATATGAAACTTTGGTCGCAAGATCTTAACTCGATCTTAATTAGCAATAATGTTTAGTATAAAAAGTTGTATTCATTCGAAAATTAAACAATGAGATGATTATATACTACATCCCTTTCATATTATATGCAACGAATTTTGAGTAGAAAATGTCTAATCGTTGCAAATAATTAATCTGTAACAGACTAACAGATGTAGTATAACAAGTATTCATAGCTATGACTATATTTGATCTTGTTACAAAGCATAAACACTGGTTAAATTAAAGTGGTGTACGTGAACAATGTAAACATTATAATAATAAGCACTTAAAAAACATCAACGGAGAAACATTAGTTGACCTAGAACTATATTCATAGCTAGGACTATATTATTTGATCTTGGAGCTTAACAATCCGTTTAAATTTTTGGTTGAATTAGATAGTACATATAACTGTATAGAAATTAAATTGCAGAGTATGTGTTGGGGGGGATGAAAGAATAGTGTAGTTGCACAAAAACCAAATCAATAGCTTTTGTGGAGTTGACTGAATGTACATGTACTAGCTTAAGCTAATATAGCTGCATGAAATGAGTCTAAGACGTACAATATAATGACTGTGCAAAACTCTACGACTGAATGAAATAGTTAGATCTTCACCATCGTATTCAATACGAAAAATAAAAATGAAATAGCAGAATATCTATTTGTTCAATAACTTGAAAGCTGAATACATATAAACGGCGTTTGTGTTTTATGAACGAGTGAAGAAGACTGATCTACTAGTATATATCTGAGATTCTGAGGAGGGTAAAAGTTTCTATTTTCTTTTACATTCTATGTTAGTATGTTACTGTACTTATCCTTTATTTTACATTTACATTTACTCTTCTTTTTCTCTATCTGTCCTTCTCATGCCCAGAAACTGTCTCTCTCTCTCTTTCTCTCACTCACTCTTTTTCGTCTGTCAATTTGCCTTTTTTTTTTTTTTTTTTTTTTTTTGAAAAAATAAAAAAGAAAAACTTTAATCATATGACAAGGATCGGAGTATTTATAATTGAGTTGCCTCTGATAAATAATGGTGAATTGAAGCAGTAGTAGTGAGAGTGGCAGATGTATCACTAGTTATAAATAATCTTCTACTACGGAGTACTATATACTGGTAGTAGTATTTTCAAAAGTGGTACATACTGCTCCTAAGTCCTACCTTAATAATAAACAATAATACTCGATTTCGATTTCGATTTCATCATCTTCTACACAAATGAGTGATCCAGCTTATTGCAATTCCAATATCTTCACCAAATGTTTCAACTTCATCCCTCTTCATAATCACACTAATACTGCTACTCATTCTACTACTTCTACTAATAAACCTGCTTCACTTCCTAATTCTTATTTCTTTAACAATGTTACCTCTACTAGTACAAGTACTGATTACCCTCTTCCATCTAATTATTGTAGTAATGGTGGTTTCGACTTGAATACTAGTTGTACAACTACTAGTACAACTACAACTGATACTGAAATTAATTTCAACAACAATATGATGTATCATTCTCATCATCAAATTTCACTACCTTCAAAAGAGGCTCTTCCTCTACTCAACACCCTAATTGGGCCTTCAACACTTGCCGCCCATTATCATCATGGAAATAATGATATGGTGTTATCCGGGTCCGGCAGTAAGGATACCGAGAGCCCTAAATTCTCAACCACCAGTACAACAGACGACGATGACAGCGTCACGGTAGCTCTTCACATAGGGCTACCTACACAACCCTCTTGTGTAGATCAGAAAGAAGAAGATGCAGAAATGGGTTCAGATGCAGAAGATGGTTCAGTACCTAAAACAACCCAGCAACTCCAACAAGTTCAAGGTCAAGGCATACAGTATTGGATACCTACCCCTTCTCAGATACTTATTGGTCCTACTCAATTTTCTTGTCCTCTTTGTTCCAAATCCTTTAACAGGTTTAACAATCTCCAGGTATGTTAGATAGATATCATTTGCCCCTTCTCTCTCTCTTTTTTTTTTAAAATTGCCTGTAAACTTCTCTTCCTCTTATCCATTATCTCCGTTTCTAATTATTATTTGTGAGACATAAAAAATTCCTTTTTTGCAACTAATAAGAAACGGAGGTAGTAATTATTTTTACTGCTTCAAGGTTGTCAACCCTAAACCTAATTTTTAATCTCATCAATTTAATAAATTGACTCATATTTGATTATATAATATAGTCTGTATTGTTTCATTCAATTCAGATGGTTTACTGTTAAGTGATTTGTATTTTAGGGTTCTAGATGCTTAGTGTTGTAAATATTGACCCTTTTTCTAATTAAAATTCAATATAAATGAAAATCGAATACATTTTTTTTGAATTGCTGAATGAATTATACTCCAACTTCATCTATAATCAAATTTCCGCCTTGCAAAGTGGAATGTGATGGTTGTATATGAGTATATCAGATGGATAATTAACCTATGCCTGTCTAATTGTCCAGTCAAGTGTTCCGTGTGTTCGTGCAAAGTTGATATAAATGTTGTACTTAATTTACTTCTTGAGATATTAGAATACACTTTTTTTTTTTTTTTTAATTTTTAATTTTAATTTTTATTTTAAGAAAATTGAGATATTAGAATACTTGAAAGTTGGTTAATTATTGACTAAATAATGAAAATATAACTTATTGACAATGGCAGAGTGATTGATTAACTGCATTCCCTTAGTTAATCACAAGTAAGAAAAACTTTCAGCAACAGTTGTAACTTAATTAATCCTCTAATCCACTCAACAGCTTTCATATTTTCTTTGAAATTGAATTTCTTCACAACCTTAAATTAAGTGTTAGTCTTTCAAATTAAATTTTCGTATTTTAGGGATATGAAATCCCCTAGGATAATGTAACTTTAAGCATCTAAAAACAAGCATAATGCTTGTAAGGTTTCTTCACTTCCTCATAATTAAGTACTCGTACTGTGTTTTACGGATTTGAGCATAATGCTCGATCTTTTGATATATATATGTTTTATGAATGGAGTACATATATTGTACAATGTATGTTTGCATTTTTTTTAATAGACTGAGCCACAAAATGGAAGCAATTTGTCACACACAGACTTTGGAGTATTGAAGTCTGAGATACTGAGAATTTGCAGGAAGTAATAGTATTAATACCAAGATGCATGTTTATTACTAACACATAACGAGCCTTTTTCTCAGGGTAAAATTTAGACCACTTTGAATGATGAGTTGTCTATTGTTTTCACGGAAATCCATAAATCCATGTCTGTCTAGGTTTAGTACAAACAATCACGTACGCATCATTCCTAATTAAATCAATGCCTCCAATTTTATTAAACTACTATATATAGCTCTACTCTACCTTTACTAGTGTTATATGTTACCAGTTTATAAATTAGATTTTCGTTTAATTCATTGAACAACAGAAAGTAGTACATACATGAAAATAGAACTTCACCCACAACAAAGATTAGCTTAACTATGCGCATATATAAGGAAAGGTTGTATTACTTTCATGATACGGAGTACTGTATGTCTTATACTGACTTTGTGTTTCACTAGGTTATTATAGGATTAAAGTTGAATGTATTTGACTATTAACATGATGTTAAATTGACATAAACAATATTTTCCTAACGTTTCTTACTCACTCCTTAGATGATTTAGTTACTTATTAAATTGTATTGTGTTGATTTGATTTTATAGATGCACATGTGGGGGCATGGATCTCAATACAGAAGAGGGCCAGAATCACTGAAGGGTGCCCAACCAACACCCATGCTAAGACTCCCATGCTATTGTTGTGCACCTGGATGCAAGCACAACATAGAGCACCCAAGATCGCGGCCTCTCAAGGATTTCAGAACCTTGCAAACACACTACAAAAGGAAGCATGGCGTCAAACCTTTCACGTGCAGGAAATGTAGCAAGGCATTCGCCGTGAAAGGGGACTGGAGAACCCACGAAAAGAACTGTGGACGGGTATGGTATTGCGTTTGTGGCTCCGATTTCAAGCACAAGAGGTCTTTAAAAGACCATATTAAGGCCTTTGGTCATGGTCATTTTGCCTTTGGTGTTAATGGGTTGGAAGAATGCTTGGATGAACCTCATGCTTCCGATGCTGATTCTAGCTTATGATTGACGTTATTGATACATATTTACTTTAGTTTTTTGTTTTTGTTTTTCCTGTTTTGTTCTTCAATCATTATTGATTTTGTGTAGTATATGCTGTAAAAGTTGTGTTGTTATTTCTGGCTTTGTTTACTCTATTTGCTGCGCAGATTGCGAAAATGATGAAAATTTAGTACTTGTGATGCCCCAACCATATAGTTTTGGCCAATAGCTAAAGCTTAAACAGGTACAGTACATACTTTCGCAGTGTTACCACATTTGGCAACGTTAGTTAAGCACAAATAAACAACTTTTAAGGCATTGTAATTTACGAAGTATTATTTGGATTGCCGTTGATGAGCCACAAAATATTTTTTCAATTGATGTTTGGCAACGCGTTAAATAGAGATGTTCAAAAAATAAAGTGCTTTTATTTAAAAATTGGTTTCAGTTCACCATCTCCTTTCCAATTTTATCAGTTGTTTTGTTTCTCCTAATTTATAACATTATCGAACTCATCTCGATTTACTTTGTTTATTTCAATATAATTTCAAAACCTTTTAAATCTTATTTCATACTCGGTATAATTTTTTGTTTGAGTTAATTAAGGGCCTGTTCACATTTACTTAATTTCAGTTCAGTTCAGTTCAGCTCCAATCAATTCAGTTCAGTTCAGCTCTTAATTTCCCTCTCACATAAAATATTCATTTCAGCTCAATTCAATTCAGTTCAGTTCAGTTCAGCTAAGCTCCAATCAGTTCAGTTCAGCTTCAATCAGTTCAGTTCAGCTCAATTCAGTAAATATGAACAGGCCCTAAATCAAAATAAGTTAAGGATAAGAAAATACGGAACACATTGTGTCTTACGGAGTACTCCCTCCGTTTTTCAATACTTGCTCCATTTCTCAATGCGCGGAGTTTTAGGAGAAATTGGAGAAAGTAATAATATACGGTGGTAATGGAGTTGGTGGAAGAGTAAAAAATTGTAAAAGGCAAAAGTAGTGGAGAGAATTGGAAGAGAGGGAATCTATATTGGGTCCACTATAAAGTATTGTAAAAGCTTTCCAAAATTAAGGAAATGGAGCAAGTATTTAAAAACGACCGCAATTGGAAAGTGTAACAAGTATTTAAAAACGGAGGGACTAATATCCTATAGACCTATGAGGCTACGAGGACAAACAAAAAAAATAGGGGGCAAAATGGATTGAAGTGGGCAAAATGGTGGGCCTATTATCCAAGCTCATGTGAGTATTATTTTCATCATCGGCCAAAACTAAACCCATGGAAAAATAAAAAGAAATGGCACACACAGTACTACCGGAAGAATCTGATATCCACTTCCTTTTCGTCTCCAATTTGTGGTTTCGAACCTACTAGGATTACAATTGCCAGTAATTCTCATCTCCAAAATTGTCACCCTGTAAAAATCTGTTGTTCTTACTCTAATTCAAAATCAAATACAAATTCAAACTCAAACTCAAATTCAAGTACAAATTTGAAGAAGAAGTTGTGCTTGAGATGCAATACTCTGTATGATCCTCTTCTTAATTCTCCTACCGCGTGTTCTTTTCACGGTCACATCACTGGTTTGTTTCTATTTCTTTTTTCCTCTTTTTTTTTTTTTTTTTTTTTTTTTTTTTTTTTCATCCAATTCCATTTCCAATTCAATTATTTGTTCCTTTCATTACACCGATTAGTTCAATCATTTTGTGATTCATTGAGATTTCAGTTATCATACTTTGTTAATTATTTCAATCATTATGAAGGGGAAGGATTAAATTAAATCAAATACGACCCTGTACATGATTTTGTTATACATTTATAAATTAATACTACCTCCGTTTCTTTTTAGTTGACACGTATTCTTTTTTGGGATGTTTTTTTTTAGTTGACACGTTTCTATTTTGGGAAAGTTTTGTATACTATATTGTCAAAATTACCCTCACTCTCCTCCATCCTCCCTTCCTCTATACAAACCCACTTTATATTTTCTCTCTCCTCTGTCACTGGTTCAAGGTTCAACTATGAAACCCCAATTATATTATCTCTCCTCCCAAACAACTACCTACCAATCATCAGATTCATCACCCATTTACCCCAATTTCAAGCACCTCCCTCTCGTCTACCTTCTATCTCCTTCCTCACCGTCGGCTATCCTTCCCGGCACCTTCAACCTCCGTCATTGCCAATAAAAATTTTGTTTGTCTCCTCGACGGTCGGCCGCATCCCTTCCTTTTATCGATGTTAGACTCGTATTTACCTCAATTTTGTTGTATAAAATTAGTTATTCTCAGACTGTTAAACTCAAGGAAATATTGGAGAAAACGGCTTGAGCCTCTGTATTGATTATAAACGTATATATATACACAATACATTAGGAAACCTAATAAGCCTAAAACTCCTAAACAAGATAGACTTTCCAAAAATACAATATTGACATATATAACATAACCAAACTCTAATACTCCCCCTCAAGTTGGAGCATGTAAATCACGAATGCCCAACTTACGTAAGAGAAAACCAAACTGTTGCCGTCCAAGAGCTTTGGTGAGAATATCCGCCAACTGATTACCTGTCGAAACGTATGAGGTAGAAATATTACCGTTGACCAACTCATCACGAACAAAGTGACAGTCTACCTCTATATGTTTCGTACGTTCATGAAACACTGGATTCTTAGCGATATGCAAAGCCGACTGATTATCACAAAACAACTGCATAGGCTTTGAATGCCTAATACCAAGAACAAACAGCAACATTTTCAACCATTTCAACTCACGAGAAGTGAAAGCCATAGACCTGTATTCAGCTTCAGAAGAGGATGTGGCCACAGTAGGCTGTTTTTTAGTCTTCCAAGAAACAGGGGAGCGACCTAAGAAAACAAAATAACCTGACAAAGAACGCCGACTCAAGGGGCAAGCCGCCCAGTCACTATCACAAAATGCCGATAATTGCAAATCCTTCGTAGGTCGCAACAAAATACCTTGTCCCGGACTACCCTTAAGATAGCGCAAGACACGAATGGCCGCATCCCAATGAGAGACCTGAGGAACACTCGATACTGCTCCGGATGAGCAAACGGCTCACCGGAGGCAAGTGCAAGACGATGATTCTGCTCCATCGGAGTATCAATGGGTTTACAACCCAACATTCCTGCCTCAGTCAAAATATCAAGAGCATACTTCCGTTGGGAAAGGAAGATGCCCTCGGGACTCCGAGCAACCTCAATGCCTAAGAAATACTTAAGCAAGCCCAAATCCTTCATATAGAAGCATTTGCTCAAATAGGCCTTGAAACGAACAATGGCATCATGAGAGTTGCCTGCAATTATCAAATCATCGACATAAACAAGAACATGCAAAGAGATACTGCCCTGTACATAGCTAAACAAAGAGTAATCAGCATATGAGTTTTTAAACCCAAAACCTCGCAGAGCACTGGACAGTTTTGCAAACCACTGTCTCGGGGCTTGTTTCAAGCCATATAAGGATTTGTCCAACCTGCAAACTTTGCCAGGGGTCGAGGTACCGTACCCTGGAGGTAATTGCATATATACTTCCTCCTCCAAATCACCATGAAGAAAGGCATTATGAACATCCATCTGATGCAACTCCCAATTCAAAGAAACCGCAACAGATAACAAAACACGTACTGTAGTCATCTTTGCAACTGGGGCGAACGTCTCATTGTAATCAACACCTTCAACCTGACGGTTGCCACGGACAACCAAACGAGCCTTGAGACGTTCCACTTTTGACTTGTCGGCGTACTTGATTTTGTACACCCAACCACACCCAATAGCCCTCTTGCCTGGAGGAAGATCTACAATGGTCCATGTGCCATTGCGTTCGAGAGCATCAATCTCATCTTGCATAGCCTTACGCCAACTGACGTCTTTAACCGCCTCTTTGAATGAAGACGGTTCCTTTCCCTTAGTGATTGTCGCCAAAAAACACCTGTGTCTGTTAGAAAAACGATTATATTCAACATGACAAGCTATAGGGAAAGGTTTACCTGAGGAAAGTGATTGAGGAGGGTCGATAGTTGATGTAGATGGGTCTATATTTTCAGTGATGATAGTATGAGTGACATAATTCCGGTGCCAAGAAGGAGTCCGCTTTTCACGATGACCACGACCTAAATCTTCCGACGAACTCCCCCTCAAATAATCCGGGTTAAACCAAATATCTTCACCATTTTGATCACTTTGAACATCGCTTGAAACATCATCGGAGCGAGAAGCATCACTTGAAACGTCACCGGTGCAAGAACCGTTGCCGGAGACAAGACCGGCAAGCTGGCCGGAGCTCGCCGGCATGCCTCCCGGCTGGGCAGCACCCTGCTGCAGTGTGCAGGGGCGCTGCTGACCACCAGCACTGCTGGCAGCAGGGGCAGTGCTGCTGGGCAGAACCCGCGGCCGCAGCTCCTTCCCGCGGGCTGGCAGTGAGGAGCTGGGCTGTGTGCCACCCGCGGGACAGGGGCGCGGGGTTGCCTGCGGGGGGGTAGCTGCGTGGTCTTGGTCACCCGTAGCTCCCCTTCGCTGCTCTTCCACAATAACCGAGGCATGCCAATCCTCATCCTCCCAAATTGGAGGACTTGCAAAGTACTTTTCCCACAATATTCGTCGCTCATCCGGAAGCGAATCAAGATACGGGAACTTATCCTCAAAGAATTGAACATCCCGACTCACAAAAAACTCATTTGTATCCAAATCAAACAAACGCCAACCCTTCTTTCCATGTGGATATCCGACAAATATACACTTTCGAGAACGGGAATCAAACTTGTCCTTAATCCGAGGACGGTTTGTAGCATAAGCAAGGCAACCAAAAACACGCAAACTATCATATGACGGCTTCTGACCAAACAAACACTCATGAGGGGTCTTACCTTTCAAAACCGGAGTAGGTGTGCGATTAATGAGATGAACTGCAGTCATAACACACTCACCCCAAAAATATTTTGGCAACTTAGCCTGAAACCGAAGAGCTCGTGCCACATTTAAAATGTGATGATGTTTACGCTCAACCCTACCATTCTGTTGAGTCGTGTCAACACACGATGTTTGATGCAAAATGCCCTTCTGTGCAAAGAACGACTCCAAACTCAGAAATTCTTTGCCATTATCACTACGAACCACCTTCACTTTCTTGCCAAACTAAGTTTTTGCCATGGCACAAAACTCACGAACCAACTGAGAAGCCTGATATTTACCAACCATCAAAAACACCCAAGTAGTACGAGAAAAATCATCAACAATGGTTAGAAAATAACGAGCATCACAACTAGAGACAATCTTGTTCGGACCCCAAATATCACAATGAACTAAATCAAAAATTTCAGATGCTTTATTCATACTTAATGGAAAAGAGTTTCGGGGTTGCTTCCCCATAAAACAAATATCACAATCGAAAGAACAAACAGAGTTACTACTATGAGGACTACGACTACTAGAAACTCCCGGAAGAGAGCTCACAACTTGCATTGACGGATGCCCGAGACGCCTATGCCATAACAAACTTGCATCTGAAATAACCACTTTGTTCGCCTGCAGATTCCGAGCACGAACTGGACGAAAAATATAGACCCCATCACATTGGACCCCCGCTCCAATCAGGTTCCTCAAACTGCGGTCCTGAATAATGCATAGCTTGTCAGTGAACATAATAAAATAGCATTGTTTTTCTAACAATTGAGACACAGATAACAAGTTGCATTTAAGAGCAGGAACATATAAAATATTATCAAGAGTTAAGTTATCAGACAAAATAACTCTTCCTTCCTTCGTTGCTGTCGTGCTCTTCCCATTGGGCAACCCAACAGGTGAAGAGATGTCATGTAAATCAGTGAAAAGATCAATATTACCGGACATATGATTTGAAGCTCCAGTGTCAATGAGCCAATCAATGGAATTATACGTACCAAGTGTGTTGCCATCTGATGAAGAGCTAGACTTGGCACCCTTTACTGCAGACAAGAGTTCCTTCCATTGAGCATCAGAAATCGTTGGAACACTCCCACGATCAGAATCAGAAATTGGCTCATTGTTACCACGAGAATTTCCAGCAGCACCAGCAAACTCACCCTTGCCCTTACCAGACGACCGACCACCACTACCTCCTCGACCACCACGACCACTACGCCCCCCACGCCCCCCACCGGGGAAGCCATGGAGCTGATAACAGTGGTCCTTATCATGACCAGACCGCTTACAATAAGTACACTCAATCCGTTCGGGATTCCGGCCGGAAGCCGTACCAGTTGCATTAAAACCATCAGTCGCAGAAGAGGAAGAGGTCTCATGTGCCTCAGACACAGATTGCTTACGCTCATCAGCAATAACCTTAGCATAAGCAGCATTCATACTAGGCAAAGGGTCACTCATCAATAAAGTAGACACCACAGAACCAAACTTCTTAGGGTCCAAACCAAGACAAAAATGATGCAATAACTCATTCTCATGCAACTTAGCATATTCTTTCACAACGGAACAAGTACAAGAAGGCAATTTCACATAACTAGACAATAAATTTTGCAATTTATTCAATTCACCATAATAAACTGCTACAGAACGACCCCGTTGCTTACAGTCAGCAATATCATGTTTCAATTCAAAAATACGAGGACCGTTACCAAGAGAGTAACGATCACGCAAATCATCCCATAAAGTTTTAGCATCATCAGGAATAATAACAGTAGAACGAATAGAAACATCAAGAGTATTATAAATCCAAGCAACAACAGTAGAATTAACAATACCCCACTGGCGGAAGTCCGGATGCTTGGCATCGGGTTGAACAATAGAACCATCAACAAACCCAAGCTTGCTCTTGGACCTAAGATTGTTGCGGATTGACCTCGACCACTCTTCATAGTTGTCGATGGTAAGCAAAACAGGACAAATCACCAATTGAGAGCCTTCACTAGGATGAAGGTAATAATCGGTGAAAGGCTCATACTTGGAAGGGGAAAGAGATGGCGGAGTAGGAATAACTTCGTCAATAGCCATCACGCCTACAAATACAAGCCAAAAAGAAACCACACGCACCACTCAACAAAGCAGCACGCACAACAAACCACACCAACACACACGGACAGCAGCACAACACTAGCACCACACGTCCACCTTGCAACACAAGGCAACGACACCAATCAGCAGCACGCAGCAAAAGCACCACGCAGCAACAACACCAAACCACCTTGCGCACCACAACAGCAACAACGCAACAGCAGTAACACAACACCAAACAAACCTGCGCACCACAAACGCACACCGCAGCACACCCGTAGGAGCACACCGCAACAAACAAACACCACGAGCAAAACAACAAACCAGAAAATTAGGGAACAGGAACCCTAATTTCGAAAAAAAATCAAAAGTGAATGTGTGAAATTGTCTGTAAAAGAGAAAAAAAAAAAAAAAAAAATTTGAAGCCTAATCTCTCAATTAATTTTGCGGAATTAAAGAAACCAAACCAAGGATCGAAAAAAATCTCTAGAAATTAGAGAGGCTGTGATACCATGTTAAACTCAAGGAAATATTGGAGAAAACGGCTTGAGCCTCTGTATTGATTATAAACGTATATATATACACAATACATTAGGAAACCTAATAAGCCTAAAACTCCTAAACAAGATAGACTTTCCAAAAATACAATATTGACATATATAACATAACCAAACTCTAATACAGACTTAATAAATTATTTGGTGTATAATTTGGATTTTTTTTCCAATTCAAAGATTATTAAACATGGAGTGGGGTGTGAAAACTTTCCGCTAGCGATTTTAGGCAGTAGTGGTGGTGATGATTTTGTAGTTGTGGTGTAGGTGGTAGTGGCAGTGGAAGTATAAGATTTACAGCGGTGAACGGTGGTGGTGGTGGACTGGTGCTGATGTGTGATGGAGGAGAGAGGAGACTGATGTGTGAGTGGGTATAGTAATGGGTAGTGGGTGGGGGGTTTTTTAGTCTTTTGCCTTTCTTTCCCATCCTATCTTAAAGTGTGTGCCAAAATCAAACGTGTCAACTAATAAGAAACGGAGGAAGTATATAATACTGCGTAATACATATAATCAATTCAGAAAATACATCAAATGCTATAGGCTTGCAAATTGCAATAACGTAGTATCATTAGAAATTGTGATCATAATTCTTAGTCTTCAATAAGGGAATTCTAATTGGACCAATTTTGTACTCTATTCTGTTTAGTGTGTGTTTTTTTTTTCTGGAAATGAAAATAATTTTTTACTTTTGCAGTGAATATAATGAAATGCACACCTGATATGATATGCTAAGCTAAAGACAATTAGGCTTCCATTTATACATTTCTTCATTGTAAATAGTGAAAATCTAAATACATAGCCTGGCAAAGTTATCTTGGTTCTTTGACGCAATTGCACCACTATTTTGGGTTTAATTCACAAGTTTGAACATGCATACTACATATATACAAGGACTGGGAAGAAAAGAATACTGAAATCATGTTCATTTGACAGGGGAGAAAGGATTATTTTCCCTTGCTCCACCTCACCAGGGTATAGATGGGGAATGGACTGATGGCTCCGGCGTTATTGTCTACAAATGGAATGAGGTAAACAACCGGCCTAACACTGGTAGTGCAAACTGGAAAAAAAGATGGAGCTGTTGTTCCGAGTATGATGAAAATGCACCACCTTGTCAACACGGATATCATGTCTCATATGATGATGGCTTCACTATGTATTAGCTACATTTATGTCTAATTCATTCACAAGACACAGACTTGTGCTGAGATCTTACAATAGTGAATCTTGTACACACAATAGTTTTAATTGGAATATATGTGCTTCGTTCCAATCAATTCTTGGAATGCTTAAGCTTTCGTTACTTCTTTACATTGCTTATTATTTGAATGACTGGTGTATGTGCAATTTATTGCTAATTTGCTATAGTAATCCATCTGAATTCATACATGGTTCAGGGATCAGAAATCACATGAAGCCGTGGTCAATGGTATGCACTTGAATCAGAAATTTGTTTTATACTTCCTACTTATGGATTATGTTTATCTGCTCAGTGAAAATTGCCTTGTTCCTGTTTGTTCTCTGAGTCCATTTTCATGAAAGTATTACAGGTTTACATATTGAGCTGTGTCAATATTCTGGTTGCTGTGTTTTCATATCTTTTGCTTAAAGAATTGCTTCCTTGGGCTTTAATATAGTTGCTATAAGAATATGGCAACCATTTCCATCCTGATTTCTATACATATCATCAATTAATTGGGAAGAGATCAGATGATACAAGTTACTTGTATAATTCAGCAGCAAACACTATATATAATCCAATATGAGATGGGAATTATTGTTTGAATAGATCGATATACTCAATACATACGAAAAACACGAGTAGTGAGTATGTTTATGAATATGTGCCTCTAGCTCTACAATTATCATCTCTATATAATAAGAGCGTACATATATATAGTAGATGACAATCAATCAACTCGTAGGAAAACGTACACGAACATAGCTAAGAGAAGGAGTAGGCTAGAGTAGAGTTTTGAAGGATTGGTGGATGTGGCGGAGCATTTCCTGATCTCGGTTCCATTCAGGACTAGGGGCATTAACAAAATGAGCATAAAGCTTATTGTTGGCACATGTAACAGAGATTAAACTGTGAGTAGCAGCACCATCAATCTCGTAATCGTAATACAGCTGACCATTCTCATCCCTCCTATCTTGAGAGGTAAGAGACTCAGCATTAGAAATCTGATCCAGTAATAGAACGTCAGATAAGGCTAAGTTATTGAGCACAACATCTTTAGGAATAGGATCAAGTTGCCTAAACCCAGATAAGAAGGTTAAATATTCTCTTTCAGTCTTCTTTTTAGGATTGTAGAACTCACTGTCAGTGCCATTAGTACCTTTCTCTACTTTAGAAACAAGCCTCTCTTTCCAACCTTGGGGGACATCATATGTGTACTCTGCTGAATCTTTCTTGCTTGAATTCCCGCCATAACCTCCATAGTTCGCGGCGCTTGCTGCTGTACCGTAGTAGATGTTGTATGCAGTTGTGGAATCTGCTAGTGTTGGAGGGGAGCTGGATAGGACAACTGCGGCCGTGGCGATGGCTGTTAATGTGGTTGTTAGCTTGTTATTAGTCTGAGGTGCTGCCTTGGTTAAGCAGGTAATTGGTGTGGCCTTGGTTGGTGTTTGGGGTGGTTTTGTTAAGGTGGATGTGGAAGTGGATACTAGTGCTGAGCCTGAGAATATTGTGGCCATGATGTTGTGGACTTGTGGCTATTGATTTTTCCTTCCAATGTTTCTTCCTTATCCTATCTGCATTTTTCCCCCCTTCTTCCCTAGATTATGTTCTTATCCAATGAGATGTCTCTCTTTCCCTTTAGGAGATCTAGAAGTTTATCAAATTTAGACCGGACAACCACTCGTTTATACTTTTTTCATTATTTTTTAGTTGACACATTTTCTTTATCAAGTCGGCTAACACATGCGTTTAATGAACACTATTTTTTTTACTTTAATATTAAAATTAACTAATTTTAAATGAGATAGACTTAGATTAATCATTACATGTACCTAAAACATTATAGTTAACCTATAAAATGGAGTAGAACAGATTAATCAGTACATGTACCTAAGAAATTATAGTTAACCTATAATATGGAGTAGAACGGAGGTAAGGGAATCCCTCTGCTCGTGATGTCAAAGTCACAAAGTGAGTCCCCACCAATTTCACCAAGCTTGTTAGGGTTAATCAGACAAAATATATGACGTAGCTAAAATTTGATCGAATTTTAAATAATAAAAAAAATTCACAAATTCTTATATGTGGCTTGACACACTATGTGACCAACCGTTATGGGGGTTTACTTCGTTAATGTTATAGAGGTTATTCAATCAGTATTACAAGAGATACCTCGTCAGTGTAATAGAGGTTACTCGGTCAATGAAATAGTTTACTCACTCGGTATTACAGTGATTACTCGGTCAATATTATAGAAATTATTTTGTTATTTTACAAGCGGCCATACGGTGTGGCTAGTCACACATAAGACATTAAAATTTATTAATCAACTAATTAACGGTCCATAATTGTAATCGGGCCCGGGTAGTGTCGTTGTTGGGCCTTTGACAGAAGAGCATTGGACTCTTTCCATTTCTCACATCGACCGCCAAAACAATTCCCCGCATTCCAAATATCTTTAAAAAAAAAAAAATGAAATGAAAATTAAAAAACAAAAAGAAATATTGGGTTTGAAAAAATAGAAAAATTCAGGAAGAAGAGAAGAGAAGAGAAGAAACGGAAACCTAACCTGAATGGTGAAAGCTGAATAACATTATCTTCTTCCTCAATTCATTCCTCTTTCAATCTGTTCTTCCTTGATTATCGACATGTCCAATAGGTATAATAATTGAACTTTCTGTTTATTATTAATTTGTATTTCTATGTAATAATGATTTTATCATGTTTATTTGTAATCTTTCAATTGATTAATTGAGCTGCCTCTTGAATCTTGATATTGAGCTTCATTGATTTTTGATCAATCTTATTCTAATTTTTGTTTTTATGATTTGAATTGAAATTAGAATTGGAATTCATATTGCTTAATCAATTAATTTGATGTTGTTTTTCGTTATATATCAATCTTTTTCTTTTACATTTATTGTTTATTGGTAATATGATTTTATATACTTGTTTGATTTTGATTTCAGTTTTATTAATCCATTAGGCTTATTTCTGCAAATTCATTAAGATTAAGATATTTTTCGATTTTTGGATTTTCCCCTTGCTCAATAGCTACGGTGCCTTTCTCTCTAAATTTGTTGTTTACTGTTGTTCTATGACTTTTTAATGGTTTTTTACTTGAATTTTACTTCCTCTCTCCCTGTATCGCTCTTATGCTAACTCATTAAAAACTTTAGACATTACGCTCGCTTGCTGATTTCAGTTTTTATTATTGCTCTTATGCTGCATTGATTGTCTGTTGTTTCCTTTTCGTTGTGATTACATTATGGCGCTATTGATCATTGTTAGGTTAATTCCGGGTCTTGTGTTATTAATGCTAACATAACTATCACTTATTATAGGCTTATCTGCAAGTTCTTTAAGCATGGAGCATGTCTAAAAGGGGAGCATTGTGAATATGCGCATGATTGGAACGCTCCTGCAAACAATGTAACTGATTCTTACCACACCTCATTTTATATGTATGTTAACTTCTTATCCATTTTCTTTCCTACAGTATTTGCTTGCTCACTTTTGTTGTGCTTGCTTGTAGATATGCACTTTTTATCAGAGAGGAGCTTGTGCTTATGGAAACCGTTGTAGATATGACCATGTTAAAGTTTCTCAACTTCAGTCATCTGCTTCATCGTCATCAACTGCCTACTCTGGAACAGAAACCCCTGAAATAACTACGAGTGGGATGGCACCAGTCAGTCCAGTCTCCATAATTCAACCAGCACTGTCACCTTCGAGCAGACAATTCCTTCCTCCCCACAAAGCAGCATGGAGTCAACAGTCTGATATCTCTGGTACTGTGGAAGATGATTTGATTCCTCAACCTAGGAGTAATAGACCGGCTGATCAAGTTATTTGTTCATTTGCTGCTGCTGGAAACTGCCCCAAGGGTGAGAAGTGTCCTCATATTCACGGGGAATTGTGCCCTACTTGTGGAAAACACTGCCTGCATCCTCATAGGCCTAAAGAGAGGGAGGAACATTTTCAAACCTGTGAGAAAATGCAGAAACACCTTGAAGCACTGAAACGCAGTCAAGAGATAGAGTGCAGTGTGTGCTTAGAACGTGTGCTCGCCAAGACAGCAGCCTCTGAACGAAAGTTTGGTTTGCTATCAGAATGTGACCACCCATTTTGTATAACTTGCATCAGATTTTGGCGTAACAGCTCACCAACCTCTGGAATGGATGTTAATTCCACATTGAGGGCTTGTCCTATATGTCGCAAACTTTCGTATTTTGTCATTCCAAGTGTGCTTTGGTATTTTTCGAAAGAGGAGAAAGATGAAATTGTTGACAGTTACATGGCCAAGCTTAAGTGAGTATTTTCTTCTGATTTCTCGTTAATTCTTGTTCGTGTTTATTCAAAATATGATGGCATCTAGAGTTGGAGCCAGTAGAGGTGAGTTTCTCTGGTAAATTTTGGCCTTTGCATCTAAACAAGATATACTTCATGCTCTGTCTGGTTGCTGCAATTCTTACTTCTTTTTCTGAGGTTTGAGTTTTGGGGGGTTCTTCTCTTGGTCCATTTTTTAAAGGTCATTTTATGAATGATCAAGACGTAAAGAGTTATAACTAGATTGGTATATTGATGGTGGTGGAATTTATAAGTGCCCATAATTCTCCCTGTCTCTACAGGACTTCTGGGATAGCTGTGTCAACTACACATGTAATGGGAATTAAACTCATTCTGTGTTAGAAGAGATCTAGTTCTAGCAACCCGATGGAGAGAAAGGGGCCAGAAATGGGCAGTAGCAATTTTTACTACCTCTGTCTCTTTTGATTGTTCTTGTTTACTTTTTGGGTGTATTAAAATGTCGTTTCTGTTTAGAACCTTCTCTTAAATATCCCTATATTACCCTTGCAATTTGAGAAAACTACATATATTCAATACCCTTCTTTTTTTTTTTTATATATATATTTTTTTAATTTAAATTCCATTTCTCAATTACCGCCATAGATAATTAATACCCAATTTTCACCAATACTCAATTATTACTCTTTTTCATTTTCATCCTCCAAAACAAAATGTTCCAATTTCTTAATCTGCTTGAAAATCTAAAAGAGATTGCCTTTAAGAGAAAAGAGATTAAGGGAAAAATCCACAAAATTACCAATTAATGCCAAGGGTTTACCAAATAATTTAATCTTACAATAACCTCCACTCTTCTAAATCTAATGTTTCATAATCATCTTCTTGAATTATATCATCACAACAACTATTACTCAATATTGATTTGGATCCACTTTTATGTCTCCCTTTCTCTAAAACTTCCATAAATCCCTAATTCTAGTTTTCTTTGGCCGTATGGTTATATATATATACCTCCATCCCCGCCGTTCATCTCTTCTTCCTGATGATCTGATCTTCTTCTTCTTCTTCTTTCTTTTTTCTTTTTTGAAAAAAAATGATATACTTCATAATTGATTATATCTAAATATAATTAGTAGTGTATATGCATATATATGTATATTACACGAGGAGGGTCCCTTACAGTGCACGCATTGGATTGGCAAGGGAGTGAGGTGAAGATAGTAAAAAGGCTTCCATGGAGTCAATGCTGAAACCCTTTGAGGCGAATCTCTAAGGTATAGAAAATCTTAAAATGGATTCCCAACATAAGACTAGATCCTGTATACATGGAGGCACTCCTTCCTTGGTTCCATTGCCTGAGTTCAAGGTTAGTACCTAGTAGTTGGTTATTTAGTAGCAAACTGGCATTCATATCATCGTTATTCTAGCATGTCCCAGGTACCCTTACCCTTCCCGAACGCCTCAAACTTTGTAAACTTCTTTTCTTATCTCGTCTACTGAAAACCTGACTTTGAGATGCGCTTTTGCCTCTTCATTCTTTTATTGTCTCAATCATATTACTCTGTGATTCAAAAAGTAAGTAGTAAGACGCCTTCGTGCATTGTAGGATCCCCCTTAAATTAAGGAACAAAAGAGTTGCTCTTCCACTCAGCAAGCATCGTAGTTTATTAATCTTGAACATCCAAGTTAATCAGGATACTCTAATAGTCTAGTTCTCTGTTTATGAAATTATCCTTATTCAGTAAACAAACAAAAAGGCATAGGAAATTCAATGTATGAAAGGACATAATAAGTAAACAAGATAGGTAAAAGAAGATAAGAATGGTGGTCACATGGATTATTTTTCCTGCTCAAAAATTGATATCTAATGTATCTGGGCTTGGTACAGTATTGCATCTGAATTTAGCTGATATCATTGCGTTCTGGATGCAATTATATGCACATGTTCCCTTTTTGTGTTCTTTCTTGACATTGTGTATATTTGTTGATTCCTACAGCCTTGCCGTTTTTATTTTTTTTTTTACTTTTTATCTTTTTATGTCTTCCCTAGCAGCTTTGTCCTCTGGTATCATTTTCTGGCTTTTAGTCTTACAATCTTACCTTATGTTTTTCTATTTGAATTTCAGGTCCATTGATTGCAAGTACTTTGACTTCGGCAGTGGTTCATGCCCTTTCGGAACTAGTTGTTTTTACAAGGTATGAACAACCATCAATTGTCCTTGCAAGTTTATTAATTTAGGCTTTGAACCTAATAATGCGGCGGTTACTTTGGAATTTGGAGGTCATTTTTGTTTGTTTTTTTTTTACTTTAATTGACCTCATCTCGCGTGATGGTCAACGCATTATTTTATCGCTCTCTTAAGTAACACCCTCCCTTTTCTGCGTCATTTTGGGAGAACAAGTTTTGTTCAGTGGGGATGGTGGGTTGCTCACCATTGCTTCTTTGAATTGGAGGGTAAAATAGTTATTTATAATTGATTTTTTGTCTGCTTCCTTTCTGCTGTTTATGATGTCATTTTGGTCAGAGGAATTCTCAATGATGTAGTAAATCTTTTTCATCTTTTACGTAACTTTAAACAAAGTTTAGCTCGGGTATGTTAGAAGCTTTTGCATCTAAACAAATTCTCTTCTCTGCAACGTTAGTAGCTTTTCCATCTTATGCTTTCCATTAGTTGCTCTCAACTTGCGAGTTAGGCACCTTGTTGTGTACCAACACATGGTCTGAGAGGCTTTATTTTGGAAAAGAAATTTAAATATGTATTAGTAAATGTGGTATGAAAACTTGGAAGATGATAATGACCATAAGGCGGATCTAGTAATGTGTCTTTGCCAGTGTATATATTTAATATGCTTATTGTGAACTCTTGTATCAATCCAGTGATAGGACCATAAGAAGAAGCTAAATTAGACAACATTGGTGAGTAATAGAATAATGTGTCATTGCCAATGTATATATCTAAGTGTACCTAGAAATGCTGGAATTAGGTACAACCACACCCAAGTTTTGGATGTCTCATTCACTTTCTACATTATTATATTCATTAAATCCACTTTATAAACATGTATTTTGTGGTGCATGCGGAAGGGAAGAATGTAAACAATGACATTTACAATATTTGCCTCTTACAATTGTAGAGTGGATGACTTTTTGACCAAAGAAAATTATTCTGTGATTATGATGATAACGGTTTTCCTTAACTAAAGAAAAGACCATCATAAACATTTCTAATACCTGGTAGACCCTTTTATGTCATCACAGTTGGATATGATGCCATATTGATGGCTGATGACTTCAAAATTTTACTAATTCACCAGATCCAAAATCCACTTGA
Organism: Chenopodium formosanum; assembly: GCA_024500155.1. Taxonomy (NCBI): domain Eukaryota; kingdom Viridiplantae; phylum Streptophyta; class Magnoliopsida; order Caryophyllales; family Amaranthaceae; genus Chenopodium; species Chenopodium formosanum. Next base: position 64,166 of record CM044861.1, on the reverse strand, counting down.
AGCAGCAGCATAAATAGTTTACTTGGATTTGTTCAAGCTAAGTGTCCTGAAAATTCAGCAGCTGTCTTCATAGTTTATTTGTTTAGGTCTATGGCTGAAAGAAGTTTTAGGTTTATTGCTTTATTTACTGGTAGTATACGGTTATTGTTTCGATGTTGGAGAAACAATTATTGTCAGGAGACTCAGGACAATATTTTGCCATTTACTTGAACCTGAATAACTCAGTGCTATCAATATGAGATATGACCGTTTTTATTATTCTATCTTCTTCTTTGATGCTCTAAAACTTAAGTGGCCAAGTTCTTATCCCCCTCTCTCTCTCTCTCTCTCTCTCTCTCTCTCTCTCTCGGATTTTTATTCTGTCACAGTATTCAGTATTTGATCCATATATGTTTTTCTGCTTGCTTTATTAGCTATGCATGAGAGTATATTATGATTTCTTCATCATGGTTCTTGGCTAATTGATAATAAGAGCCTGACTGGGAGAGCATTGAAAATTTTATACGTCTGAAAACAATTGTCTCTTTGGATTCTGAGAATTGTCAGAACTCATAACCCATGACAGCCAGCTTGGACAATGATCTTGAGTCCTCCTTATTGGTACTTTGAATAGTCCTGATTAAGCTTTTATCTGGTGATTAGGCCTAACCAAGACATCAAATTTTTGAGCAAAATATCTTATTTGTCTCAGTTGGCTTTGCAAATGAGTTTGCCATCCTTCTTTCTCCTTTCTGGTTCTCTTAAAACAAAATCCAAGTCTGTTTTGGTGTCTTTTTATGTGTATGTGAGAATAGAGAATACCTTTTTATATGAGTATGACACTAGGTATTTTAGCATGGTATGTATCATTTGCCAAATTAATTTTTATGAATGATTTTATGGCGAGTATTGGAATTTTTTTTTATTTTTTAGAGTTAAAGATAGGTCTCTGAACTAACTAACCTTTAACCCAGTTATTTTAAAGAGCAGCGTTGTTTGGATTCTAGATAACCCGGTTTTTTTTTCCCTCTTCTTTCAGCATTCATATCGCGATGGCAGTCTTGAGGAAGTTGTGTTACGTCATCTAGGGACTGCCGATGGTGAAACTGTGATACCTAAAAATATTAGGTTACGAGCTTTCCCTCCTTGAATATTGATTTGAAATTTTGCCTGTTGTATAGCTAACTTCGATTTAAATGATTTCAGCCTTGCGGACTTCCTCAGAAATTTGCATATAAGCTGAACCAAGTTTATGAAAGTTTCCAGTGTGAGTGCTATTTTTGGACTTCATATAATTACCTAATTGTTAATGCAAGAGTTACTGGACTATGATGTATGCACAATCCAGTAGACTGGCACCCTTCAAATCTCTACATGCCTCGCAATAACCTTTGAGAAACTAAGTTGCCATTAACATATAGAACTCTTCTTGTAGAGGGAAAAACTGAGGGCAACTCTGGATATGCAGTACTTAGGTGTGCTGTCTGAAAGAATTAAGGATTATAGTGCATGGTAACTAGTACTTTGCCATTATATTCCTTTTACCATTTAATCACTTTCTTAAAGTGTCTGTTCATCACGCACAGAGCCACAGACAATAAATTTTTTGAAAGAACCTTCCTGACATTATCATTACTGCAGTAGGATTTGACCTTCAAATTTGAGATTGCAGCCATCCCATGGAGGGTTGTGGCATTTAGGGGAAGGAGTTTGATGTTGATGGCTAAAGAAAATCCTCACCTGCCTCACATTATATTTGCAAACAATTCCTGACATGATAATTGTGCACTATGCCACTATTTTCTGTCAGTGTATTTTGATTGGATAAGATGGGAACTTGAAGTTGTCAACCAACACAAACTGTCTTTCTTTCTTTTCAATATCAGCTAACACCTAAGTGTTCTCTACAAACAAACACATCCTAGTGGTATTTCTTGATTCGTGAAGCTGTGTTCTGAAGGGTGGGAGGCGTCATAGATTTGTAGTCGGAAACGTGCATGTCAAATTTTGATTTCTGGGTGTGGAGAAGAGAATATTTTAGCTTGTGGTTATTTCAACTTCAATTGGGGAATGTAGGTTAGCCATTAAAGGTATTGAAGTCTTGCCATGGTCTGGAAGTTGATGCTCTAGCTGGAGGAAAAGATGACTATTGAAGGAATGGTTTGGTGCTTAAAAGTATGACCACTTATACGGTTATTTGTTTAGAAAGATGATTTTAGCTTGTGTTATTTTCAACCTCCTTACATTGGGGGTTTAGAAAGATAATTTTAGCTTGTGTTATTTGATTATTTTGGGAATTTGTCTTAATGCTGTGAGTTGATTGTGGTGCTTAACAAATCTTTCTTTCTGCTTTCAGGTTTGTATGAATCTTAAGGAAACATGTAAATTCTGGAATCTCTGAATCATAATATCAGATTCCAGTGCATCTGAAGGTAAATGTATTTCTCATATCATAATATACAATTTAGCTTTCTCTATATTATAATCTGAGCAATACCTACTCATTCGACACAAAATGTTGGTATCCAAATTGCTGCCTCGTGACTGGAATACTTCCTACCTCCATGAATTGACTGGCTAAACAATTTTTTAGCGCCTCCTTATCCTCAACAAAAGATTTCTTTTGTGCCCTGATATAATTATCTTTGGCTATGACTTATGAGTGTAAACTATAAAAAGTTGAAAACACTAAAACAGTCCAGGTTATTTTATTTTGACCACATGAATTACCAACGAATCGAACTTTTGAGAACATAGGTGTTCCCTCATTTACTAGCTTTTGCACAAAGTTTTAGGAGAATAATAGGTAGGGTGTATAGGTAGGGACAGGCAGGGTGGTTTATTGGAGAATTAAATAGTATAGGATGTAAAGTGCGAGAAATAATAAAGAGTGTAGAAGTGAGGACCAAGGGGAGAGATATAAGTAAGGACCAAATGAGAGAGAATTCAAATAAAACAGTGTATTATGTTTTTATAAAGGGAATTGTGTCGCTTAAAAATAATAGAGAGTTATTATTTTGCACGTCATTTTCTCTTGATGACATTTCTGGTCTGGGCTTAGCTAGTTTTCGTACTTGCATTCTCATTTAATGTGATTATCACCTAGATCAACCATGCAGAAAAGTACCACAGCTTCTAGTTCCTTTATGTTTCTTAGTAATGGCATTTGAACCTCGAGTGGATATCAGATTTGTTGATGTATTTCTAATTTTTTAATATGTAATGCATTATATATGATAGTTAAAAGATTTGCCTTCTTCCTTTTATTATTTTTTTTTTCCCTTTGCCTTCTTCCTTCCTAAATCCCTATCATTCTCTCGCATACATTGTCACATTGCTGATTCTTGTATATTGGGCGAAAAATTGTGACAGGATCGACCTCAGGCATGATAAACTGTATTGAAATTTTACGCAAATTACATAAAGATCATACTTCTACAGGCCCCAATGGGTGGCCTATCATAAAGTTTCCATCTGCAAAGAATAATGCGAATGTAAGGTTGTTGTAATACAAGTTTCAGTAAACATTATTTTTGTACATTATTTTTGCCAATCATGGTCCCATTTGCTGCAAGCTGTTTTGGTTTCAGTTGTGAAATGAAAGTGTGATGTTGGATATTTATTATGTTTGGGACCGGAAATGTCTAAATCTTTGTAACAGTTTTGCCATAACAATTTTACCTTCAGGTGAACAATTAGAAACGTGATTGTTGTATTGAAGGAAGCCATTCTTTTAATTGGCACAACTTGAGGAATTATATGATCTATTTTTGTGTGAAAACATAATAATATTATTATTGTGAGTTTTTGTTATCATGCCCATATCTGAAGATTTACGTAAAATGCTGGGACTTTGGTTTTTTGAAAATAATGGTTGTTGGTTGAGGGGGTTAGCAAACCTCAAACTAATAATTAGTTAACAACCAAATTAACTGCCACCTTATGAAGTACTAAGAGTGATGTTTTTTTTTTTTTTGAAAGAACTAAGAGTGATGATTTAATGTGTTATTGTCCAATTTATCATTATATTTATTCGCAGTATTTCTTAATTCTAAAATTAAAGTTTTTCCTACATTATTGTAAAGTCTTGCTATTAATAGTATAAGGTATAAGTCAGGATATTTAGTTCCTGCTTCCAAGTCCAATACCTTTGGTTCCATCAAAATTCTCTCAAGTATAACAATGTCCATATGATTACATTCTCCCTTGTAAATAAATAAACAATATTGTCGAAGTGGAGAATGTGAATAAGGTAACTAAGAGGGTATTGCAATATAATTAAACTTTGTTCTCTTTACCTTATTTATTTGAACACATTTTGTTTTATGAATTTAATCATTTTAAATGAACTAAAATTATTATAATAAATCACTATCATATTTCTTTTTTATTTTTATTGAACTGAAATTATTTTTACTAAACTAAAATAATTATTACTTGATATTATTAATTTTAAGGCGAAGAGAACAAAGTACATAACGACATTGATTTATAGAAAAGAAAAATTAACACTCAAGAACGGAACAATGTAACCTAGCCAATGGGTTGAATCCTCACCAACTCAAGTTTTAAAGAAAGCTTTGATCAGGGGAGAGTTTTTGACTTTCTTTAGTTTAACAATAAGGCTTTCTTTTTACAAATAAACGATGCTGGACAATGGAATACATACAGTACAACGCCATAACTTGAACTCTTAACGCTCTTGACAAGCAAGTAAAGGACAGCTAGCCTCACTGGGCAAAAACACGAAGACCTCGAGTGAAGATAGAATGGAAGTCATCCATAATGAAGTTAAATAAAGTCAACCCTATCTCAATTCCACTTTTCATGTCTCTGCTCTGAGTAAGAGAGATGGCTCTGGTTTCATCAATAGAAATTTCCTCTATCTTCTTTGGCTTCCCCCACCCAAAATCCGTCTCATACAGGTTCACCTTGGGCGACCCAACCACATGAATATGATCTTCAGACTCAATTAATGTCTGCCATTCAGATATCCACCTCTCAGCTCCTCCTAAAACATCACTGTCCAACATCTTCGCGGTTTGCCCAATTGCATCAGCAGCTGCCAACATGCCCTCACCTTCCATCAGTAACTCCTCCCTCATTGCTACTGCCCGTCCAAACCCGACACAGTTACCAAAATACTTAGCAGATACCTGATAGGGTAAACGGGTAATACCACCTGCAATGAATCCAAAGTACATCGGACCCTTTGCTTTGGCTCTAGTAACAAAACTGTTTTGGACCTGGGCTCTTAAGAAACAGGTCCACACAAAGGCACACGTGACGACATAGGGTGACAAGAGAACAGGATACGATCTGTTGAGCTTGTCACACTGAACTTGTAACCATCGTTTAGCATTAGCTATATCAGCAGAGCCCATGACAAATGTGGACCGGAGTGAGACATGAGCAGCAGCAGGAGGAGGTAGCATCTTCATGGACATGGTTCGGTTGGACTCCAAGTCCAACCACTGCTCCAACATTATGGACTGAAGTCCATTAGTATCGAGAATCACAGACCTGTCAAAGGAGGCAGGGTTGGTTGGGGCAAGTGAAAAATCTAGATGACCAAACTTGGAGAAAGAAGCCCAAGTGTAAAAGAAGCTACTGAAGGTTCTTTGATCACAAAGCACAGGATGAGAAGCAAAACCAATGGAGAAACCAGGAGAAGGTGTGGGAAAGAATGTGATCTGAATGGCTAATAAAGGAACTGGGGGAGCAATGATAGTGGAGGCTGCAATTGTTGGCAAAGAGGGAACCAACTGTTGAAAGATATGAGCAGCCCTGTAGGCATAGCTGCTTAAATCATTAAAATCAGCATCACACAGAGCAACAGTCAAACCAACTGAATCTGATTTCCCATTCTCTGTCAAGAAAACTAGATTATCTGGGAGAGTATGTGCAGTCGTGAGTTTACTGGCAAAGGGAAAGAAATATTGCAAGGCAGACGAGAGGGAGTGTTTGAGTCTGGGGAGGATGTTAGAACTGAATTCCAAAAAAGAAACAGGTACAGGTGCAAGTTGAAAGAAAAAGAGAGGTTGGAGTGGAGGATATTGAAGCCAAGGAATGTCAAAGAAAGTCAGAGGGAGAGAATATGAATGTGGAGCTGTGGTGGCAGGTGGGGGGGAAACATAGGATGACTCAATTATTTGGACTGCACTACTACCACCAACACCATTTATTAAAGACGAAGGAGCCATTACCATATACAATATTGTGTAGCTGCTAGTTTACAGTCCCAGTTCCTCCTTAGTCCTTATACGACACGGGCTGGCTGGTAAAAGTGATCCAGCCGGCAATCAGAGCAGTTTAACAAGAGCAACTGATCTGAAGCCTCCACCTCAGAATGGGAGGGAGGCAAGCATCAAACAAGAACCAATTATAGCAGCAACAATTTGTATTACATAGGCCTACACTGAGTTAGTGGGGTATTCAACTCTAAGAAATCACAAAATTAGACATTTTTTAAACACGCGAGTTTTGCATTATACTCTCTAGAGATAGCTAGGGAAAGATTGAATTTGATCATTGAAAACAAAATTAAAGGGTATCTGGCCATATTAAATTAAATTGAGTAAAGGATGTGATTGGAATATTATTTATATACCCTAGTACGATGTAAACTTATAGATTATAGTAATATTATTGATATTGAACCAACAACTTTTTGTGGAGCAGTCTTATTAAGTCCTTTACATGATGACATGATTGACATCCTCATAACTTATTTATATCATGGCTTCCACTAAATGCCAAATACCCGAATAGGACATGAGTGTATAATAATATACCTGCTAGAAGCTCATCTTGCTCGGCTCAATAATTTGGCAATTTTTTTTTTATCAACTTCTAGATACCCAAGCTACATCAAATATTACTTTGTGGTATTGAATCCTACCAAATTAACCCAATGCTATCTTTACCAAGTTCGGTACACAATAAGATATGGAGTAAAATAAATAAACACACATGCTATCTTTTCAATGCCTATACATCATTAACATTGGGTTAATTGATCACATAATAAGGAAAGCATCACAGCATAGAATAAAATGACATTGTTAGAAATGACAATTGATCCACAAGAATTCTCCATTAATGTAACAACGAAAAGATAGATAGTTTGAAACAAAGACTAGTAGTGTTGAAGTAATCAAAGATTATTTAAAAGCGAATAGATAAAAGAGAAGGACAAACCAGCAAGACACAAGTAAGAAATAGCACGAAGACGAACAAAGAAGAGACGAAGTTGCTTGGAAATTTGCATAGTACTAGTCAATATCTGAAGACGACCAATTTGCTCCATCTTCTGAAAGAAATGCATGGATTTCAGCGATTGCCTTAACATAAACGCCATCGAAAAAGGAAACCCGAAAGCCAGAGCACTCATCACAAACAACTGAGCGGAGGAATTAGCCGTAGTAGCAGCAGCAGTAGCAGCAGCATTGGTATAACAGTAGCAATAGTATGTACCAATGCCTAAATGAGCTAGACCTAACAAAGCAAGAATTCCGCTAACATTGTACATGGTTTTGAGTAGAGATTGTGTCACTTCCCTGCATTCGTTTGCTAGAGGCGATTCATCCTTTTCCACTGTTGGACCTTCAATCTCCTGATGCTTCGGCTCCGAGCTAGGGTTAGGGTTAGGGTTTGGATTTGGGGTCGATTCGGATGAGTAGTGAAATCGTTGATTGAGAATTGCTGTTGATGGCGTTTTATCAAAGTTGAAATCAAGATTGAGACTGAGATGATGAGGATGATGGTGATGGTGATGGTGATGAAGCAGGTTCTGGTGCTGCAATTGCGCCATTGTAGTTCCGATTGGAAGGCATGGATTTCGAAAGTGATAAGCGATTGAGGTTGTGGCGGTGGAGTGGAGTGGTGACGCGTAATGACGACAGTGCCGGAGAGATGAATTGTTGTTCAGGAAGAGGGAACTGAGATTGCGAGTCTGAGCAATTAAGCTTCTTCGGCTCATTTTTGGTGATGAAAATCATCAGAGATAGAAATACCAATGATATTAATATATACTTCCTCCATTTCTTTTTAAGTTTACACGTTTCTTTAGTCACGTTTGTCAATGCACTTATTCAATCATTAATATCTTCAATTATCAATAAGCAAAAATTATGAAAAGCTGATATTTTGAAAAAAATGTGACAAATCTAACAAGATCCCACGTGACTATATTTTTCATTACGTATAAAGCACAAAACACACTCAAAAGGAGGAATGTGATAAGTGCTAAAGTCAAAACGTGTCAACTAAATAAAAACGGAGGTAGTAGATGAGAGGAGAATTGCAGAGGATCGAATGAATTGAGTGCGTCAATGGTGAATTAGCTCTTTTTGCACCACCACTTCACAGATAACCACCGAAACCGTTGAGCTGAGGTGCTACACTCTGAAGGCCCTTGAATTCCTAATTAGATTCAAATGCTCGGGAATTTTTTGTTTTTTTTTTTTAAATTATTATTTACACGATAAGGTCACTCCTATTACAGGATACCTAGCTAGCAATGCAAGACACCCTGAGCTTCCTCAAAATGCTCAGGGATTATATTTTACTTACCTACTCTACATTTTTTACCACTCGCGGTTTGACGGTAAGGGGATCCCTCTTACCATGAGTCCATGACTAGACTGAAGGTTTTATTTTGGGTTTTTGAATTGGGTATAATAAGGACATTTTGGATCAGATTTACATCAAAACTAAAATATGTTATACAACTGTGTTCACAAAAATTGAAATCTAAATTGGACGTTTTTTGAGTCAATCAAATCAAATTTTGACACCTCTACTTGACTGAGCAAGCTACAAATGCATAACCAATTTGCTAGGATTGACTTGTACTTTTAGTCACCAAATCGACTTTTATCTTTGAGCGACTCATGAGCTCACTAGCCAGTAGCCACAGCCGTTGAAGCCAAAATATCCAATATGTATAATTAAGATTATAAAAGACCTCCTTTGTATCTTTCAAAAAAAAAAATTATAAAAGAGCATAATACCCAAGAAATGATTTTTTTTTTTTTTTTGACAAGATAACCAATAAATGATCAAAGATGATAAAAAATACTGTAACTGTACATAGCAATACTTTTCTAATCAAACAGTCTTCAGAAAGTTCTTGTTCCAAAAATAGTTTCGACTTCGTACCTTACAAAAAAAAAAGTTCCTTAAATGGATAAAATGGCTGGCTATGAAGCCATTCTTCCATCCACTCTTTCCCACATCATGTTAGTCTCAATTCTCTCAAACAAGGAGCCAAAACTTTCATGAAGTAACGATAAAAGGGATCCAAAAACTTCTCATTTCATCCATTATCCCACCCTCTCCCCTCTTTGCTTGTAAAATTACTTGTACCATTCAGTACAATCAACAAAAAACAAACCAATTTACTCACTCACTCATATGTATCCACCTCAACAACCTGCAAAGTTGTGCACAATCATTTACCGGGCTCTTCAACGTCTTCCTTTCTCTTTACCAACAAAACATTTTTTTTTTTTTTTTTTTTTTTTTGGTTATTAATACTAATGTTTTGAAGTCTCTCCTTTAACCCCAAGCAGTCACCCCGCTAAACAGGTTGAATATGTAAACCAGGATCTAAGTTCCACAAAAAAAGACTAAATGTAGTAATTAATTACAGCCCGCCAGGATTTCCGTCTGACTTGGCTTCAGTACGGATATAGGTGAGGCCACGCCCTGCAGTTACGTTTCCAGAAACTGAAGCCACACTCTCCACTGAGATTTGCTGGGTATCACGCTTCCACTGCATACTCCTCATACCTGGTTTAACAGGCGGCCGTGCTCTATATGCACCAGGAAAAACCCTTGGAAAGGGAGCTTGTGCAAATCTAGGAACGGCAAATGGAGAACCACGAGTAGTACGAGGCCACATCATCACAGGGTTGGCTTCTTGCTGCACAGAGCTTTTCTTCATAACCTGAATAGGCATATTTACTATTAGAGCATGTACAGTAGTAATCGAGTAAAATTTAATGGTAGGTTTTGCTTCCAGTTACACATGCATAACAATTGGCAAAATAACAGAAAATTGTCAGCAAATCATAGTAAATCTATCCGTCCCTCAAAAAAAAAAAAAAAAAAAAAAATCATATCCACACCACTTATTTTGCGACAAGATTCTAGGTTTTGATGATTCCATCAAACTCACAGGCGAGGAATAAATTTGAAATACACAAGGCTGTTAGAAACATCTAATCCAGGCCCCTTAATTAAGAGAGCAGGGAAACACAAGGACAGCAAAAGTGTGGCTGGGTAACCGGTAACATCACAAAAAACAAGTATCAACTTTAAAAAATGACTTTCTTAAAAAGTAACAGAAAAGACTACATGAAACAGTACTTTCTACCTATAATTTAAACTTATACATTGAAAATTAGAGGGAAAGGGCGACCCCCATCCATCAACAGCACCACCAAATTGCTACTGAACCTCAACATTTATAAAATACAGTGCCAACACATTTCCCCTATCCTACCCAATGAAAATTAGGACTCTTCTTTTTTATCATAAGAAGAAACCAGCAGATTTATCTTCAAGACCTCACGATATAAATTTGAACCTGGCTTCTAAACCAAGTGCCTAATTTTCACACCTCATCGGCACAACTTACTATGCGTAGATCTGACACTCCACAAGTAAACCAAGACAAAACACATTCATCTAATCAATGTCACTCATATTTAATTATGAACCAGTATCTAAGCTCGATAAATTTTTTTGAGTTTAAAGCAATTGGTCTTCCTCCAAACTTCTACTCTGATTCTCTGAATCAACCTGCAAAATTAGAAATCCCCTCACCTAAATTTCACTCATCCAATCTTACCTTATTAGCCTTAAACTTATCTTAATAAGGTAGTGTTTTCTTCACCTGAATTTTACTCATCTTATTGTATCTTATTAGCCCTAAACTTATCTTAAATGAACTTACTAGTCCTTATTGTATCATATCTGAACTTATGAACCTTTAAACTTCACCTACCTTATTGAACCTTATCGGACCTCATTAGAACTTATAATTGGCAATATCTTATTAGCTCTGAACCTATTTTATCCTATCTAGACTTATCAGCCTCTACACCCATTCCTTATCTAAAATTTCTAACCGGACTAAAATAAGTGAGGAAAAAAAAAATGTGAGAACTCTTTGTAGGTAAGGACTCATCATACTCAGCAAAAGATGACAAAATTTTGCAAGTGGAAAAGAGGACTACCACCTGGAATGTATGCCATCTGAAGTCATGAACTGCTCCCATCAATAGTCAAGTTATAGAAATGATGGCATAACCACAGTATCACACCAACCCCTTAAGACTACACTCTTACTCTAACATCATGGTACTTCGTTACCAAAAAACAGTGGATTTGTGGGAAAATAAACCTACCTCCCTCTCTCTCTCTCTCTCTCATCTTAACAAAGAACGCGGGGGGGATAATGATTTGATGACATCACCTAGTAATGGTGTAAAACTGTAAACAGACAACTCAAATCACCCCCACTCTTACGTAATACCATTATTACTGGTTTTAAAAAGCATGTTACTTGTCATTATTTATTTCTAACATTTTACCTCCATCACCTTGCAAAATGCCATAATACAAATCAGAGAAAACGTCCAATAATACCATTACCAACTTCCACTAAATCATGGTAAGTGACAGAAAAAGAAAAAAAAAAAAAAAAAAAAGAGAGAGATAATACTCCCTCTTTAATTATCAATAAATAAAAATTATAATTTGATATTCACAAACTATACATTGAAATGATTCTAACAACATGTGTCCACATGATTAACATTTTTTCTTATATATTAATCCCTAACATTGGTCAAATTGGATAATGTGACTAACACAAAATGTCAAATCAGGGAGTTCATTTTTTTTTAAAAAAAAAAAAAGGAGTACTAAAATAATATAGAGTAATATGAGTAAGACTTGATAGCAAAAAATCAATCAACATCTAGATCAATGTAAAGGAGCGCCTTACACTTAGGCGATTAGGGTAGAGAGGCTTTTTTACTCTCAGCCACACCTGAGGCGCAATTGAGGCACATCCAAGACGCACAAAAGCAAATTTTTTTTTTAAAAGCACGCCTAGGCATAGCAAGACCTTCATCGCCTCATTATGCCTTAGCCTTTTTATACACTGATCTAGATAACACTAAGGCACACAAAAGCAAATTTATTTAAAGATTACGCCTTAGCCTTTTATACACTTATCTAGATAACACTAATATCCCTTCATCAATCATGACCATATCAAGACCTATCAAATGAAGTTTTCTTTCAAATGATTCAAGACATCACGAAGTCAAACAGGCCAAATGTTGATTTAAGCCCATATGATTTTGCGGAGTGCAACCTAAGAAATTTTGTCACATATGAGCTTTAAATGAAAATATAACCTCGATGTTATCATACCGAATACATTAAAGAATATATAAATCACAAGGATGGGAAGTAGGAAAAAAATCCTAATTCTATAACCTTTGTAGCATAGCAAAAGGTTAGGTTCTAAACCTATGGCTCAATGACACAAAAGAAACTAGGAACCTCAAAACCGTACTTGAAGATAATAGCGTCTACCACTTATTTGATAATGTCACAAACATTGAATTATAAGCACTCGACACTTTAGGCTGAGAGAGACAAGAAATCCACACAGCAAGCTCCAAACTATGCTTGGAAAGAAACAGTCTTCAGTGTCCCACATGGATACAAAGCATAGGTATTATCAGCAATATGTAGGAATTTTGGGGGAATCCAGAGATGCATTTGTGTTTGACAACTAGACATGTGAGCTTCTAATATACAAAATTTGAGAGCCTCAGTCAAAATTGTAAATATGACTATATGAGACCCAATAAGCAAAGCCAGTGAACTCGACTATTTATAAACAAGATAGAATAAAGGAACAAACTTAGAAAAAGGTTTTAAACCTACTAACTTATGCAAGAGATGGGCTAGGTTATATCATCCTTGAAAACGAAGTATGTTATCCTATAACTGCAATAGGAAGGTTAAAAACTCCTGAAAAATATATTAGAGGTGACAACTTAGTAGCTAAGACATTTAAGGTCATGATTTTAAGTAAATATGGTATGTCGTATGCATAAGTAGCAATTATTCATAAAGTTCATTTCTGATCGTTATTTGGTTGTGGGGGGGGGGGGGGGGGGGAATACCACTACTGCCAAAAGAATCCACAAATTTTAATCTCCTAATTGAACATTTTAGAAGTGCTGTGTTATATATTCTGTCACTCCATATAATTCGAAATATATTCAGCTCTACACAGAAGAGTAGAAAACCTATACAGACAGATGTATAACCAAACAACTTGCCTTGATGATACGCGACATAAAGGATGTCCCATCCAATGCCAAAGCATTATCTGCCGCTTCTTTTCGCATGAACTCCACATAAGCTGACCTGCTTCAGCAACGTGGATTAAACTACTCGTGATAAGCCAAAAAAAAGTGTTCAATTATATATAAATTCAACTAAACAAGCACGCAACCTCACCCTTTTGGATGTCCTGTCGCAGCATCAGTTAAAATTATCACCTTCAACACTTCTCCAAACTTGTTGAAATGCCGAGACAGTGTGTCCTTGGTAGCAGCAAAATGAACCTAATGAAGCATCATTTAAGAAATCAAACATGTACTAATTTTCCGATCCAAAAAGTGTTGCTGTACCACCACTAGTTGCATAAAACTTACATTATTGACATAAATCGTACGTGAATCAGCATCTTCCAATGGAAGACCAGTCGAATACAGCCCTGATAGTGGAAAATTGTCAGGCAAAATGTAACTACATTTATTCAACAAAGAAGGCAGAAAGGAGTCATATCTCAGACAAGAAAAGTAGAAAACAAACCAGGAGCAGTTGACCCCACAGTATTCTGGTTTTCTTTTTGGGTGTCTGCAGCAGGTGAACCCTGATATCAATGAAATTGCAGCTTATAAATTCCAACTAATCAAGATAAAGCAAATGAGCACAGAAAATAACTAGGATACACACACACAAAAAAAAAAAAAAAAAAAAAAAAAAAAGGAATTATTACATTTCCATAAACAGTGACTGAGTTGCTATTTTCCTTCATTAATCGAACATTTGAATTGCCAGCTCCAGTGTCAATCTCCTGTGTGGACTTTAGAGTCTCTACTCCTGGTTTCTCTCGTGCTGCTTGGTAATGGTGTGGTTTCCAAGTATTTACATTCACCGAGATATTCACAATTTTATGCTTGGTATTAGCCGCAGAAGCTGGTAATTCTTGATCTTTTCTTTGTGATTGATGTGTCATTCCCTCAGTATTTTGGGCAACACTATAATGCACCCTCAATGAATCATCACGTTTAGCAGAAGTGCCGGTTTCAGAGACATCAGCTCCTCTAGCACCAACAACATTGACATCATCATATCCTTCATTATCAGATGCAGAATCAGATGCCAGGCCGGTGCTGCTGTCCATAATGGATGCATTCACATTGTGTTGTAGAATGTTATCTCTTGTTTGAAGATACCTTTGACGTGAATTGTTGTGGATATCAAAATCATCATATTCATCATCTTGGACAACAGGTTCTTTGAAAAATGATACTTGATCAGAGCTTCCATCACCACGACTCAGTCTGTCGAATACATTTCCAGTTCTTACCCTTTTGACATCATTGGATGCATCTTCAACAGCTTTAATTGCAGTTGACATAGAGCTTTGCAACCTTGTCACTGACTGTAGTCTCTTATGATTAACTTCCTCTGTCAAATTCCCAGTGGGCGTAGAGACCACAGAGCGTAGTCGCTTCCGTGCTGGCTCTGACACAGAGTTGGAGGATCTTGTAGTTGCAACTGCTTCTCTAACAGCAGACTGAAGTAGTCTTCTGGGTGCAGCAATAGTTGCTCGAGGTAATTCTCTCTGACCAAAATGAATAACTGCATCAGGACAAGTAGAGAAACATAAAGCATAGTGCAGGCCTTCTCTAGCAGTTAGTGCTATAACGAAACTCATCCATGGCACAGACCAGAGACATTGCTCAAGCAAAATCCATAATAAGCACAACAAATACATGATACAAGCAGACACCCTC
This sequence comes from Chenopodium formosanum, assembly GCA_024500155.1. NCBI lineage: Eukaryota > Viridiplantae > Streptophyta > Magnoliopsida > Caryophyllales > Amaranthaceae > Chenopodium > Chenopodium formosanum. The sequence continues at coordinate 49,062 of CM044861.1, read as the reverse complement.
CAAACAATTCTTTTTTTACAAAAAATAGCTCATTGGAATTTCAGTTCAGCTTACAAGTTTCAACTACAAGGATATTATGAAATTCTCTAGTTCTCTAAAATCTAAACTCAATAAAAACACCCAGCACCAAAATTAAAATGCCTATACAGCAAGTAAAAATAGAGTATGACTAAGAGAAAAAAGGAGGAAAACATTAACACAAACAACATTAATCACCAACCTTTGGCCGAGGATGTTCATCAGGACGATTTCTTTTCCTATGCACAGTACATTGCGGTGAAACAGATTGCCTGGTATGCAAAGCATTGGAATAGGTGTTCTCTTCATTCTGCATATTATTGGTAACATAGCTTCGGATAAGAGGAGGTTGAAGGTTATCTGTAACAAGTGATTTCCAATCCCTATTGTGCCGGCTTCTAGAAGTCTTGCTAGACTTTCCTCTATCAGTTTCTGAGACTGGGTGACTGGAATCATCTTTACTAGGCTGCTCAACCAATTCAGGTTTAGCTTTTGCCACCTCATCTGAACAAGATTGATGAGATCCTACATACTGGTCCAAGTAAGTGGCAAGATGGTCCCAAAGCCTGCATAAGAAGGGAAAATCAATCATTATATAGGTTGAATTAATTCTGCTGGTATCTTCAACATACAGTTTATAAAAGTACAGCAACATCACCATGTAACAAAAGAATCACTCTTATCGCCCAGAAAAACATCCAGGTCCTCCTTAACTTCCTCCTTACGCCGGCCATTTCCCAATAGAACAATGACATATTTCTGTAAATCCAAGCAAGCACATATAACAGTGAAAAAACAAATAAGGGAATTTCCCATTTACTAGACTACAAATTAAAGTAAGTCATATATAGTTTGCAAGTACGGCTTACATGGTTCAGAGACTACTTGTCAAGTGAAAAAGCAAACTAACCCAAGACATATGATAAAGCAATCCCTTTGACTTAGGCATGTAAAGGGTCTAGAGTCCAAAGAATAAAAATAGGTCTGGTGATGCAACATCCAATACCTACACTACCTAACAAATTCCCGAAAATTTCAATTCAGTGTAACCATAAAATCATAACTCAATCCGGAAAAGGATAGACACCTATGTTTACACTTGCAAAGACGATCAATGGTCGTTTGCAAACGGGTTTTGTACCATTCATTCTAACAGTGGTCAATTACAAAGGGGTTCAGTACAATTCATTCTAACAATGGCCAATTGCAAAAGGGTCCAGTACCATTCATTCGAACAACACCGAGATCACACCAAGCAATCATAATAATCTTTTGAGTTGACGACGTAACCTAACAATAGTACACAAATTGCAGAGACAAAGCAATTCAAAAAATTAATCAAAGATCCGAAAAAAGTTATATAAACAATCAAATACAATTCATACCACGAGAGTATCATCAACATCATCACCCATGTATTCCTTCAAAGTATCCGCCAATTGGTCCGCCAATTTTACAGCTCCTTCTTCGCTAAAAGCAACCCTAAATGTGCGTTCCCCATCACCTTCCATTATAAAACCCTAGTTGATTATTCTTTGCAGATATCTAAGAGAAGAAGCCAAAACCCTAGAAATTCCAAATAACAATCAACAGAGAAATTCCCAATAATTCGTCCAAAAACAAATCTCCCAGAATCAATCAGTTTTTGAATAATTAGAGTTTCCGCTAAGATAGGTACTTCGTAGGTTGAATTGTGAGAAGAGCCAAAGTTTCGAGCAAGGAATTCAACGGTTGAAGAAGAACGAACCCATTAAGATGGGATGGTATCCTCCAGAAAGTCTGGAAGAGCGAGGAAGCTTTTGCCTCCTTGTTGTGGTTGAGGTTGTGGTGGTGGTGTAACTTGTGAGAAGAATAATGCTGGATTTAGGTAATTTAGCGGGCGACGTTGCTCCTCTAAAAACAACAATGTTCATAAAGGGGTATTTGTGGCAATTGAACTTACAACTTTACAAGTATTGGGTATAACGAATTAACGAGCACGGTCAAATTTTAAACCGAAACCGTTTAACGGCTCGAAACCAACCGACCCAAATGAGAATCAAACCGATAAAAAAATCGTATTTTCAAACCGAAAATCGACCCGAACCGTATTTAAGTAAACCCAAAATCGAACCGATCCGAATAATGTTAAAGAGTACTCCGTATAAGAATCGAATCCGTTAACAAACTGAACCAACCAATTCTAAACAAAACTGAAATAAAAAAGCGAACCAAAAAACACCTAAACTGTTTCTAACCCGTATAATAGTAATTGAGCAGGTTTAATGAGAGTGAAGGATAGGCTAAAGTGGTCAAAGCTACCCTCCCTCTTCCAAAAGATCTTAGAATGAATTCTCATCACTTTCCTCGTGGCTCTCTAAACACCAAAAAAACAAAGTTATTGTTAAATGAGGTGTTTGATGCAATAACCTTCACAAAATTATTTTATTTTTTTTACTAAAATACGAACAATCCGAATAAAATTAAGGTCACTGTGCTTGTGAAATATGGAGTTGTGTTGATTTTGTCGATCTAAGGTGTGTAAATATTTGCAGAAATTTAAATCAATCATTCTCTAATTTTTAATAAAGAAGTGACTCTGAAAGCTAAGCCACCAAGCCTCAAACCTTTGACAAATTTTTGATCACCAACTACAGCTACTGCTTTCGAGTCAATAGTTAAGTGCTTAGTTGACGTAATTATGTACGTCTTTAGCGATTACATGTAGTTGCACCTAGACCTAGCAAGACTAGCTCATATCCAATTATCCCACATAAAGTATCCAATCCAAGATCAAACTAGACCCAAAAACGACTAACATTATGTTTAAGCTTTAAGCGAGTGCAACATCCCATTTTCAATCAACTTCAATCACTAAAAATCATTGAACTCTTACAATAAAAGGCAATAGTAATTTAAAAAAAAAAAAAAAAAAATCAATTTTAATTAGTACGAATATGTTTTATTCATTAAAAAATCTATCTTAATCAACAAAAACAATTTCACTTCAATAAGATCAGGTGAGTTGAATGAGCCTAAGTGAGAATACTTTAGAACACAGCGAATAGATATCAATAAACACCATTGAAGTGTAAACACCATTGAGCTAAAATTACAAATTAACAAATCATTGGTGTTGATTCATTTGAACCTTGATACCTTATTTTCCATTATATTCAGAAACTTGTCCAAAATAAATCAACTCAAAAAAAAAAAAAAAAAAAAACTAGGCTATAATCTTGATAACATATGAAATAATACTTCGTACAATAAAATAAAATGCGCTACAAAAACAGAATATAGAGATTGACCAACCCCATCCTCTTCTAAAATTGGTCTGATTCGAAACTAATTAACAGTTTGTGGGATATGCTCTGGAGTATGTGGACCGGTTCTAGCTAACCAAAGCACAGCCCAGGGCCTTTAACTAGATTAAGTGCTATAGAAATTTTTTAAGGTGCTGGATATAATAGAATTCAAACCAATTCGAGTATGACGGTGGCTAAGCAAAAATATCTTCTGTGATAAATGGATTTTCACTGTTAATACAGGCATCAGAAGAACATTGGAACTGCTCATAGTTAAGCTGTCTTGCAGCTTCATAAACAGCAATGCCTACACTGACAGAAAGATTTAAACATCTGACATAGGTATCCAACATAGGAATTTTAATGGTTGCACCTCCATATGCTTCACGTCTGCAGTCATCGAGCGCATCAGGGGGTAGCCCACTAGTTTCTGATCCAAACACAAGCCAATCACCTGGTCTATATGTAAAGTCCTGCATAAACAGAGACCAAAGCTTTAATGATGCCATAAAATTTTAGTAGAAAGCCCAGAAATTGGAAGAATGTTGGCATTTGAGGGATAGTATCTCCACATATTGAACCCATATGCCTTCTAGAACTACTTCCAGACACAAGTTTATTAATTTATTTTAATAAGCTACTTACAAGAAAGTGAAAAAGTAGTAGTCCTAAAACTTAAAAATGAAGAAGTCCAAAACGTAAGCTTTTTGGTCAAAGCATTTAAGTGCTAAGTTTAAGCAAGAAAGATTTATGAGGGCAAAGTTTCAACGACAAGAACATGTAAACGCTTCAACAGCTTAAAATAGAAACCAAATTATTTTGTTTGGTCTTGGTTTCAGCCTGTACAATCAATAAACCACATGATAGTTTCAGCCTGTACATTATTAACCTTTTATTCACACTCAGGACCAAACATCAAGTGAAGATCGAGGGAAAGCTTGGTAGTGACTTTCCCATTCTAAAGGCCACACCCCAAGATCTATTTTCTACCTCATCACAGATAGCCATCGGATGGCGGAAGCAGATGTGTTTAAGAAACATGTGCAGTGCTGTGGCATATGCAGACCCAAGCAATCAAACCCTACCCACCAAGAAACTATATGAGAGTATACCAAGTTAAACCAAAGAATAGAATATACAAAAGCTCCAAAAATGATAGTAACTAAAAGGTTATAAGAATGCATTGTTCAAAGTTTACATGTAAGTACTGCTTTCAAAAGAGATCATTTATTCAGATAAATCTAGCATGATCAAGAGAAGAAACTAATAATTTATACCAGTTTATTATAATACTTACTGAATGTATTGCAGTTCCCCTCTTAGTAAAAGCCAGTAACCGTTTCTCTCCATCCTGCATTGATCGGGTACAGCCATGAAAAAGAAACAAGAAAATGGGGGGGGATAGATAAGGAAATAAATGGAAAGCATAAATCTTACTTGAAGTGAGAAATAGTTTCGAAACTCAGCCCAGGAAGGATGCACTTTGACAACTACATAGCTTATGCTACAGTTAAGGGTACGTTACCAAGTGTATACACCTATTATAATGAAAGCATAGCTCCACCAAGTATCATATATTGTGGAAATCTTAGATCAATATGGTGTTAAAGCATCTAGCTCCACTCAATAATCAGGACTAGAAATTTGTGATATGCAAGTATACAAAAGATGAGTATTATGAACTAGCATGGATACGGCCAATAATCCAGTCCAGCACGCTTGACTTTGGCATCATCTATTTTAAATCCCAATGGCTGTAGCACAAAATGAAATTGATCATAATATAAAAACAAATTAGCACAACCACCTGTAATTAACCAAAAAGCTCACCTCGACAAGGTGTAGTTTAACACCTGATGCAGCACAAGTTCTGGCGATGCACCCAGTATTACCAGGAATCTACAAGCCAAACACAAAGTTTTAGAGACAAATACCCACTCAGTTAAGGTTGATTGCAGATTATAAAGAGAGGGTCATAATGTGAAGCTAGCTTTGAGGTTCTGTATCTGACTATCAACGAGAAATATAAGTTAAGATCAGAGTTTTAGACTCCACATATCATTGCTCAGGCTGATAACCAAAAGACATTTAGCATGCTACTCCGCGAAATAAAATACTAAATCTTACTAATTATGAAAGTGTTTGGATTAAAATGCATGAATCACATGCATAGCCAGCTCACTAAGAAAAACTGTATTCCGGAGTTAATTACAAGAGCTAAAGATAACAAGTAGTCAAGTACATAGTACAAATTAGATTTAGCCGTCCTTTGAGTAGACACACATTTTAGGCTTAGACTAAGGGTGTGTTTGGTTTGATGTAAAATGTTTTCATGAAAAATGATTTCCTTATTTTCTCCAATTTTCTTTGTTTGATTCGTGAAGGGGTGAAAACCAATTTTCCCAATGATGGAATATAACACTTTCAATGTTGTAAAACATTTTCCTTTACAAAACAAAGGAAGCCTGATCCTCCTCCTTGCCTCCTTATTAGTTTCTTCTCATCCATCTTCACTTTTCCACTCCTATTTTTAATTTCTCTATAACTTTTTCTTGTAAGGAACCAAACAAAGGAAAACTAATTTGCAATTGTACCTTTCCTTGAAAATGTTATACATGAAACCAAAAATGAAATATACAATTTTCCTAGCATTGTCGGGGCCTCCAATTCAGGTTTATTGATTGATGAATGAAATGAATAACCTCCCTACGGAATCTATTGTCAAATTGATAATGCTGTGCAGTTTGGACAGCCAATTACTAAAGCGAAAACTATGAAGAAGATATTAACAATCCTGCATCTCTCCCTCCAGATTCAATTGCCACATTGATTCTTTGATAAAGCAACTTAGACAAGCAATTCCTAAAGCGAAAACTAATAACAATAAATTAATAATCCAACATCTATCTCCGAAAACAATTATCACATTGATAATGCAATTTTGACAAGCAATACAATTCATGTTTAATGTGAAAAGAAATGAAGATGAATGAGTTAGGGAGTATAAGAAACCTGAGGAGACACCAAAACAACTTGAAGCATATTATTAGAAGGAATCGGTTCCGTTGCCTGAGCAGCTCCATAAGGCAAACCACTTCCAGTAACCTTTTCAGCTGTCAAATTAAAACACAATTCACCATGAATTTGACATTACAATTTACAAAAACATAATATAGAAAGAGAAATATTAGTACATTACCAAGAGTAGAGAGAGGAGAGAATCTGGAAGCAGGTTTGGAAAAGGAGAGAGGCGAAGGAGGGAGAAGAAGGTTGTTGTTGTTGTTGTTGTTGTTGTTGTTGTAGCGAGAACGAGGTAGGAAGGAGTATGACGGAGGTTGAAATCGGAAATGGATGATTGATGAGTGGTTGAAGGTTGAGGAAGACGATGATAAGCTGGATTTGCAGAGGATATGGATATGGTTTAGGGCTTTCAAATTCAGCTTTACTACTCCGCTGCACTCCATTTTTCCTTCTTTTTCTTTCTTCTTCTTCTCTCTCTATCTTAATCCTCACTCCACTATCCCGCGCTGCAACCTCTAGCTACGACTCTACCCAATCCGTTATGTACTACCGAGTAGGAATTTTCGTATTGTCGTAATGTTTATTTTTCTTATCTTAATTGGGATGTTTAGTGAACGTGATTAAGGTCTTTAAGGGGTTGAATGAAAAAATATTCAAATATTTGTTTGTTTTTTGTTTTTTTTTTGGAAATTTTGACATTTGCTACCAGGTAAAACACCTCGACTCGCATTTGCTACCGTTTTAATTTTTTCTTTTACTTTGCTACCACCAAAATCAGAGTTTGTTGGAAATTACTACCACTTAACGGAATCCATTAGGATTCTGTTAAGTTTATTAAAAAAAAAATAAAAAATTTAAAAAAATTAAAAAGAAAAAAAAAAAAAAAGAAAAAACCCCAGCCACCCACTGCCACCCCCTCCCCTTAACTGCCACCCTCCCCCCACCCCCCTGCCGACACCCAGAGCTTCGACCAGTGCCGGCGGCCCCACCCCCTCCCGTTCCCCCAACCAAATACCGACACCCCTAACCCAAAACCACCAGCCCGAAACCCCGAAACCACCCTAAACAGGTATTAGGGTTTCGCTTATGGTGGTTTTGGGGTGGTGATTTAGGGTTAAGGGTGACCGAAAAGGGTAGGGGAAGGGGAGGGGGGTCAATTCTGATGGAGGAAATGCCGCATCTTCTCCACTGCGAAACCACACATACGAATTCCACAGCGAATTCATCTTCTCCGAGCAAATTTGGAGCAATTTTGGTTCTTCTCCGAGTTAATGCCGCTGTTGCTGCCACGATTTGCTGCCGTGGTGGTGAGACAAGGGAGGTGCGGTGCTGCTTCTAATGGAGGAAGGTGCGGTGCGTGGTTGATTGTTGATGGGAGCAGGGGTGGCTGATTGTTGGTGTTTTTCGGTGCTGCTGCCAATAGAGGGAGGTGCGTGGTGTCCGTGGTGGTTGATGGTTGGTGGTAGCAGGGAGCAGGAGCAGCTGATTGTTGGTGTTTTGCGGTGCTGCTGCTAATAGAGGGAGGTAAGTGGTGTCGTTGGTGGTAGCAGGGGTGGCTGGAGGGAGGGAGTGGTGGCTAGAAGGTGGGTGGACATTGGTTGGGCCCCACTAACGGAGACAATAACGGAATAAGGCATGTGGTATTGATTTTTAACAAACTCTAATTTAGGTGGTAGTAAAGTAAAAAAAAAAAAAATTAAATAGGTAGCAAATGTGAAACATGGTGTTTTTAGTGGTAGCAAATATCAAAATTTCCTTTTTTTTTGGTGAAGACATTTGTTTATTTTAAGGAAACTAGGTTAGATCCCGTGCCATGCACGGCAATTTCAATATTTATCATTAGTTTTATACAATTATTTTACTATAAAAAATTATATCAAATTGCAAAATAGGATGAAAGTTCTGTAATTACAATTTTTTTGAATCTTTAAAGAAAACAGAGGAAGAAATGCATGCACGACTAATAAAAATAACCATAGATTACATTACAAAGTTATAGATAATATTACATTATTGTATTATATGATTTTGTTCCCGTCATAAAATAAATAAATATATAAATCTTTGTTGAATGTGTAAAAATGAATGTACTTGCCAAATAGAAAAGAAGTATTATTGTAAAGTAAGTATTAAATTAAATACTTCTCTAAGAAGCTTTGAAAAAAAAAACAAAAAAAAAAAGAAAAAAAGAAAGAGGACCTTTTGGAGGGAAATTTTTTAACCAGATTATGACAAGTGTCATTTCTGGTTTCGCCTTTAGCATAGGTATATTGATGAAAAATTAATTCACACAAATTCTCACATTTCTATTCCAAATTGTCGTTAATGAGATATGGGAGACTAAGACGAAAAATATTAGTAAGAATAATGATATAATTTCTTATTTGTGTCAACTTATTTCCATTCTCACATGTCAAACGTTTCTTTTAATTATTTTATATTACCTTGCTTATGCCTTAAATACCTAAACTTTACAACTAATAGTAATAATTCTAGCTATACCTTTCATATGTTTTATTTCTAGGTCAGAAATATTGTCAAACCCGACCCATGCTAGTAGTGAGACAGAATGCTAAAGAGATCACCATCTTCAATGTCTATATTAGAGATTGAATCCTCAACCAAGATCAAAAGGTTCTTTCTTTACTACTAGGCCAACACTTTTTACTGCATTGTTACCTTTATATATTTTGTTGCCTACGTAAATTGCCTTCAAGAAATGCATTTATTTTCTTCAAATCCAGTCTTTTCTTTTCCCATAAATTTGATACTTCTTTAACGATTAAAGTAGAATCAATTACTTTAATATTTCATCCAAGCGAACAATGCATTCACATTGATGGTGGGAAACATAAATAGATTCAATCACTTACTTGACAATCTTATACTTATACGAAGTAGGTCATAACAATTAAGATACATTCATGATGTATATTACAATTTCTTTCAACAACAATACTCATACAATTTTGTGAAAAGTTGTTGATTTATTTACAAAATTGTGACATAATTGTCAACTAGATAAAGTGGGGCGTGTTCTGAACAATTAAATTGATATTTTATTCGTAGTATTTATCTCTATTAGTTAAGTTAAAGTGAAAGGATGTGATGTCCATCTATATACCCCTCTTGAGTCTTGAGTCTTGAGTCTTGACTGATACAGAGTAATAAGAAGGCTAAGATTTGACCCAAGTTCATTGCCCAAATAGAAAACGGTAGACAATTGGGTTTGAATTCGAAAGTAGAAAAGGGCAAAACAAAAGGAGAGAAGAAGAGAAAGAAGAAGAAAGGAGGGTTTAGTTAGGTGAGATAGAGAAAGAAACAACAAACAAAGAAATGGGGGGAATTTACGGGACAATAGTGGAAACAATTGAAAATTACACAGGACTATCACCAACATCATTCATCATACTTATGGCGGTCGCAATAATAACATACAAGATTGTTTGCACCATGTTTGTAGCAGTTGACGATTACCAATCCGTTGAAAAAATGAAGGAAATTTTCGAAGAAGACATGAAAAGGGAGCCAGTTCAACTGGGTGAGGTTACAGAAGAGCAGCTCAAAGAATACGATGGTTCAGACCCAAAGAAGCCATTGTTAATGGCGATCAAAGGAAACATATATGATGTTTCAAAGGGTAGGATTTTTTACGGGCCGGGCGGGTCGTATGCTATGTTTGCTGGGAGAGATGCGACCCGGGCTTTGGCCCTCATGTCTTTTGATCTCCAGGATCTTACTGGTAATGTTGATGGTCTTAGTGAATCTGAACTTGATGTTCTTCAAGATTGGGAGCTTAAGTTTATTGAGAAATATCCTAAAGTTGGTGTTTTAGTCAAGGAAGAGGATTTAGATTCTAAGAAAGCTGTTTAAGAGGGATGTAAGAATTTTTCTTCTTATTTTGATTTGTGATATAACATATTATATCTGATATCTGATTCAAGTAGGTTTGATGAAGAATGTATTGAAATTATGGGTTTGATGTATTAGAATGTCTTGACATTGTCTGTCATACTGTAATAATCTTGCATCAGAATGGGTTGTTTCCAATTTTTCTGGATTACTTGTTGACTTTTTAGTAGTTAGTAATTGGTATCATATATTCATATATATGAATATAAGCATTTTAATGAGCAACCTTTGGAAGTTTATTTTGGTTTTGGATGTAGTAGCTAGTTTCAAGTCATACATATCAAAGGGAAAACTTGCTGTTGTGAATGCAGGTAATTTGAGAGACCATAGTCTCTAGCTGAACTATTCTTTTGACACAATGACACATGATGCTGGGTTACAGAAACAAGTGCATTGTAGGTTTGTAGCATTGAAACAGAAACAAACTTAACCCTACCCAAACAAACAATTTACAGTCAACTTGGCGAATATACAAACATTTAAGAGAAATAGATTCATCATATTACAGCAGGATTAGCCGCTAAGAAGAAGAGCAAGGTAATATCTTTTACCTGTTGACAATTAAGACATCCATTAAGCTAATAAGGGGTCAGGGTTTTCTGGATGTCAGACGAGACATGTCAGATGTAAGACGTGCAGGCACACCGGAAGAAATAGGTGGTAATTACTTTTGCAGACACGAAATCTACATGTTTTGAATTTTTTCTCCTGCTTATCAATCCTGTAGTCTTGATCACTATGATATGCCCTGAAACTGAGCACAAAAAACTTAACTCTAGCTCAAAATTTGTGCCCTGAAATGAGTTTTATTTGGTAGATCTCTCATCTAGAATAAGGTAGAGGCACAACAGCTGAATAGCGTGTCATTAGTGTGTTGTCTAGACTGAGTTCCCTCCGGCCATAGTCTTTAACGCAGACTTGCAGAGGTGTTGTCTAGACTGAGTTCCCTCCGGCCATAGTCTTTAACGCAGACTTGCAGAGGCCATCTTTCATCTGTTTTCTATTCTAGCAGTTTTTATTTTATTTTTATTTTACTCAGGCTATTCTACTTGCTTATTATACATTGTAACCATATATTTAGAATTGTGGACCACTAATCCAGGATGAGAAAGAGGCAGGGTGTCGTGTGGACTGAGTCCTTTCTGAAGCAGTCTATAACACAGGGAGGTCATCTCCCCTCTGCATTCTATTCTAGCTATTATGTTAACCTTAAGTGCTTGCTGTTTTACACCTCTACTTGCATTTACAACATCACACTTTTTTATTTGTTATATTAAGGTGGCAGCTGGCAGGTATTAACTTGTATTTGACTGCTTGTATTGTCTTCCCTCCAAATATGTTATGAGTACTAATCTAGTTCCATAATATTTCCATTTCAGAGATGTTCATCTCCATGACAATCCTCTTACTACTGGTTGGGAAATCTAATTCCTAGTTCTCCACATCACCACTTATATTTCTTGGTCAGTTTGATTGGATGCAATATCTTCCTACTCTAGTTTTTCAAATGGTCTTTTGTGAGTTGGATACTCCTTTCCTTTGAGGCAATTGTCAAGGATTAGTAATTTTCCTCATTTTCCTTTTATATTGGAGGGAGTGGTTGCTGCATACGAAAAATAGCCTAGGAATATAACTAGGTCCAAGGGAGATACCAGCAAAGAGCTGTGTCAAAAGTAATCAGGTAAGGGCAGGGAGGGATGCCAAGTTATAGTAGTTGGAATCTGTATAGAGGGGCTAAATCGGAAATTGGACTACTTGTTCAAAACCTTTTTGTGGAAGATATCATAAATTCCTTTGACTTTATGCAGATACAGGGCAGTGACAATGAGGTGCAATAGGAGCATTGCTGATCTATGACGCCACCAAACGGGCCAAAGATTTTATCATACCTCTGGCTCTCGCTGGTTAGAAGTTTTGCGTGGCAATTGTCATCATGGTTATCAGGAAACAAATCTGACCTGGGTTCCCTCGGAGAGTTTCCAATGAGGATGCTAGAGTTTGTTAAGAGGGAAGGCCTTTTCTTCCTAGAAACCTCCGCTTTTGAGGCTCAAAATGTTGAAATCTCATTGCTTACAATTCTTACCGATATATATCATGTTGTCAGCAAGAAACTCTTGTTGCTAAATTATGTAGCTGATTTTGTTAGTATTTCTAACCTTCTTACTGGAAAGCTAATTGTTTTTCCTGGTCAGGGCCAAGTAAACACCACTGCTAAATTCAGCTGTTGCATGTCTTCATGATTGATTTTCTTCACTTTTCCATTACTGACAGGCTGACACATTTTTACATTTGCTTCCTATAATGGTACAAGACTACAAACCTAGTCCTGCACTCTGCAGGTACTGCATTTTGAAGTTTTCCTTTTGATTTCCTTTCTCTTTCAGTCACTTTTTTGCATTTAATTAATTTGTAGACAATGAATTGGTGAAAATTTTAGTGAGGAAATCATTATGTGATGAAGTATATGTATCCATGTCCTGTACCCATATGTTGTTGCCGCAGCAAGAAAGGAACATATATGCTGTTTAAATTATTCTTTTTATTGGCCTTTGTCCAGGACTTGGGAGAGAAGGGTATACATATTTATCACATACAGATTAACTATGTCTTTCCTAATGTCTCAGCTGAAATCGGGCTATCCATTACTGAATAGTCAGGGGGTCCTTGTTGAGACTTGAAAGGTCTTGAAACTATTTACATCAAAGTTTATAAGCAGTGATTTTCAGTAACTTTGTCTTCCCTAGTGGTTCTGTTAAAATCAGGCTTTTGATTACTAGTAAGTGGTTAGGGGGTCCTAGTTGAAAGTTGAAACTATAAACCACAAAGTTTATCAGCATCAATTTTCCATCATGCTGTTTTGAATTACTCTTTTTAATGGCCTTTATCCTTTGGGACTTGGGAGAGAATGATAATCGCACATTTCATTATACATAAGATATGACGAAAGCATGGGCCTTGATACAAAAGATTTACAATCATCTTCCCTAGTGGTTTTGTTGAAATCAGGCTTTCTATTATTCAATGACGGGTCAGGGGTACTTAGTTGAAACTATGATTCCAAAGTTTTTTAAGCAGCAATTAGTACGAGTACTTTTGTACTTTTACCACTTTATATTTTAGCTCCACTTCATTATGTTTGTAGAATTTATTTTAAGGCTCTGGGAATACACTTGACCTATTAAAAGTTTAAAGGATTTTCATGAAAAATGTGTAGGGCGGAGTGAATTGAAAAGTGTGTCATGAAAGGAGAGTGCTGTGGTGATCCACTGTTAATCCGAGTGTATATTCATCCATAACTGTTGTGACAAGAATTAAAGTTATCCCATTGCAATAATTCTTTGGGATCATCCCATTGCAGGAACTGTATGCTGTCAGGAACAATTTGTAAAATAATAAAAGATAATGAACACCTTATTATTGAAATAATCATCACAATCAAGTACTCAATTCAGGGTGTACAAACTGAGATCTCTAAAAATTAGCAGTAGCGTTAACCACTAGCGTGAACAGTGTTGCACATGCCAGGATTCCTTGCACACCAAAGGGGTTGAATGGGTTCAGCCCTGACCCCTCTTCTCACCATCCTATACCTCCACTCATTCAACCTATCCGTGGCTTCTGCATACCTCTTCTTACCAGTGTCATCTCGATTCCCTGACCAAAGAGCCTCAGCTAATGCAGAGGCTCGAGGCCACAACCTAGAGTCAAGGACAGTTGGGTCAGCTTGTTCAGACCAAAGTGCAACCTCCCCTCCCAAAACCAATTTCTTCTCCTCTTGAGTGAGTCCATAAGTAATGTCATAGTTGTAAATTAGTTGCCATGTCTTGAAAGGGCCACACCACGAACCGCCATTCCCCTGGTCAGTACCTGGTGGCCGATTGTACTGGCTGTCATTCCCCACAAAGCTGCCATGACCGCAATCCAGGTAGTAGTAATCAGCTGAAGAAACGATTGTCCTGTATCCAGAGGAAACGATGCGTTTTGTGTTTTGTGGACCACCGTTCCAAGTTTGTAATATGGTGTGCTCCGGGGGTAGAGTTGACAAGTCTTCCACCTTGATGGTGGAATCCAGGAGAACATCCTCCCAGTAAATAGAGGTCTTATTGTGGGAGGTGACGTAGGGGAGGGTAGAGTTGATAAATATTTGAAGCAGATGGGATAGCCCATTGTGAGCGCTGCTGTAGTTGGATAGGAAGGCTTGGATGGTGGGATCCGTAGTCCAACATCCGGGGATGACTTCATCTCCGCCGCTGTGGTAGAAAGGGTCGGGGAAAAGGGAGACTATGTCCTTGATCACCTTTTTCATGACTTGGTACGTCTTGGGGTGGAGCGGGTTGAGTTGACCACTTCCGGGTTCAGAAGCAAGCCTGTCTGCCCATTCTGATTCTGCTGGCCACCAGAACATCCCTGCACATGTTACTATCTCAGGGTGTGCTCCTGCCCATGACCCTGTATGTGCTGCATCATCACGAATTCACCCACCACACACACACAAATGGTTAATTCAACATTCCAGAACATTTTATTTTTGGTATGGTATAAATGAACTGCATAAGTGTATATGCATTGTTGCATTATATAATCCTATTCAAATTGTTAGATATACCTGGAGAGTCTATCTCTGGAATAACCCGAACCCCATGATCGAAACCAAATTGGATGATTTCAGCAACATCAGCAGGAGTATACTGCATAAAGGGACCATAAGACCCTTTGATGGCAAGATCAGGGTCAGAAGGTAAAAGCAGAGGGAAAGAATGGGAGTCAGTGATATGCCAATGGAAAACATTAAGCTTATTCCAACTCATTGCTGAAATAGTTCTGAGAATGTCCTTTACTCCATAGTAATTTCGCGACGTATCCAACAATAACCCACGGTGCGCAAAAATGGGGGAATCCCAAATGTCCAAACCCACAGGGATTAGCAGCCTCTGAAATTGTGTCCCTCCCACCCAAACTAGCTGTGAGAACGTCTCGAGACCCCTCATGGCGCCCCATGCCGTTTTAGCAGCCAGTACAGCAGTGCCCGCGCCTGAGGCAGGGATGGTGAGATTGTAGGACTCATCTACCCCATGCTGCAAGCTAGCTGTAAGATCAGCTACTTTTACCTGCAGCACCTTTAAAGAGCATGAGGTTGACACCACTACGTCTGGATTTACCAGTGGCACATGATGTTCTGATTTGATTAGATTTTGGTACCGGTCCGTGGCAGCTACAAGATGAGGGTGGTTTCGAGGACCTTTGATGGTAAAATCAGCCGAAAGGATAGTCGCTTTCAGTTGTGCCCACCGTAACTTGACAGGCTTTGGCCATACATTCAATGATTCAACATGTGAATGTGGATGGGATTTCGGCAATTCTAAGGCTGCAAAGCAGCACCACATACAACATAGTAAATACAGAATCGTGATTAAAATTACTCTCATCATCTCTTATTCTGTAATCTCTACCTTATAAAATAAAAAAAAGGAAGAATTTTTCTGTTGGTCCATTTAAAGGCTTATTTATAATCTATCTACTACACGCTTTCCTAACGATTGTTGTTTTACAATTCAAGACAGAAAGATAAGTAATTCTTCCTTCCTTTTACGACTAGTACGGAGTACAAGTATTACGGAGTAGATTTGAAGCTTCTCAGGAATGTTTTGTGACTATTGTCTTTTAGTTTAGACTTTAGATGACTTTGATAATGTTATCAATTCACCATTTTCTGGGCATCTTTTTTGGCTTGCTTCTTGTTGTGTCATCCCTTTGTGGGCCCTCCTAATCTTGTTCTGAATAATAACAAGGTGAAACTTGTTTATTTGGTTACTAACAGCCTATTAGTTGAGTAAAAGCCAACTTTAATAAAACTTGACAATCATGTGTGGGCTGACAATTTTTTATTCTTTTTTGGTTGAAGAGTTTAAGTGTTAGCCCTATTTTCTTCCTCATATTCATATACTTCATTTAGTAAAGTACTTTAAGTTTATAAAAAAAGGGTTTTAAACTTTTTAATCAACAAATTTGATGACTTTATGGACAAATATGATAAAGAATCGTAAAAAAAATAAATAAATAGGTAATAATAATAATAATAATAATAATAATAATAATAAAATAAAACACTCCGTAATAATTTAATTTCAATAACAATACTTTCAATTTAATATAAATAATTTAATTTTAGTAAATTAATTTCAATTAAGCAAAATGGTTCTTAATTTGGTATTATATATTCACATTCTTTTTGTTATTACCTTTCCTTTTCAAACATCCACATTCTTTTTGTGTCTATATTCCACTAATAGGTTATGCTAATTGTAGTAGAAATACTAATTCGATCGCGTATTGGGTCTGATGACTATGACCAGCAATCTTTTTATGTTTACAGTAATCAAAATCCAAATGAACTTGTCTTGTTAGAACACAAAGTCTTATATGTGGCTGGTCATACCGTGTGGTAGGGGTTACTTTGTTAATGTAATAAGGGTTACTTGGTCAGTATTGAAGGGGTTACTTCGTCAATGCTATAGAGTTACTTGGTTAGTGTTATAAGGATTACTCAGTTAGTATTACAGGGGTTACTTAGTCAGTTTTATATGGGTTGCTTTGTTTATTTATAAGTGGCCACACAATATGGTTGTGTTTAGAATATGAAAGAGATATCTCAAGGTTTTTTTTATTTTTTTTTTTATTTTTTTATTTTTAAACAAATATGTTAAGTCTGGGATTTTTTTTTTATTTTTTAAAAAAAAATAAAAAAAGATAGTTCTTGTTAATTACATGAAAAACTAACAAAAACTATTTAAATTGTAAGAACCTTACGCCCATTTGGATAGCCTAACTAAGCTTTATTAGTTTCTTCATTTAAAAAAATAAACATAAAATAGCACCTTACAAGTAAAAGTATTAGTGACATCATCAAAGGCATAGCTATATACATGAATACATACAGACTTAACCTAGGAAAACACAGTTATGGAGCCAGTTGCAATTGTCTTCAAGCTTAAATCTTGATGCATTGCTACCTCCATAGTAAGAAAGAGACGAGTATATAGAATTGACAGTGTGAGCGTGTGAAATGGCTAAAACTGGCTCTGCAGCGTGCTTGTTGTGAAACTTGTCAAACCAGAAACAATTGGTTCATTCTGTTATAATAGTATGGTTCTTGCATGGTTCCTGACTTCCTGTCATTAAATTTAAATGAATATGGTTTATGGATAAAATGATTGTTGGTGTAATGTACATTTTGTGCAAACCAACTCCAAAATTAAATTAATAAAACCTTCAGACGAGATTTATTATATCCAAAATTAAATGTAGAGAAGAGAAAAAGATAATCATGATAATGCGAGTTCACCTAATTATGATAGTGCAGCTGGAACAGAGTGTGGTGGCTTTTGAGCAGGCCAGTCCACCAGGGCTGTACCCTGCCATCCATCCCATAAGCTCTGTCCATAACACAGCACAGCCACAGGCCAAAGATGTCGGGACATATCAGTCGACGTGCCATCTTGACCACTATTTTTTACTTTGTATAGTTTTTTGGATACAATGCCGGCCACTCGACCAGCAGGCTCCCTTTCTGCCATGCCATTCATCCCAAAAGACAGCCCCACCAAGGTGCATCACAAAAACAGGTTAGCACTTTGCATGAGAGAGACAAATGAAAGTTGTGAAGATGATCCAAATCACATACGAAAATACGAAATTACAAAGTAGCTAATAGTAATAGTAAGCCAAATAGCCATATCTTTTGATATATTTGAGCATAAACATTGTGTACTCTGTTGCGACACCCTAATATTTTCCAGGATCTCAAACACAAGCTACAATATGAGAAGCTGCCTGAGAAAATAGACATGCAAAGGGGATGAAATTTAAGAAGAAGCTAATACATATTCTCCCCCTTATTACATCATGCATTATATGAAATTATAAGTGGCATTTCTAAGAACTCTATTATTTATTACATCTTCAGAGCTCTCCCTGCCCAATGCTACTTCCTTGCTAACTCACCTGCACCAGAGAATGTATAGCACAAATTAAACTCCGAGCACAAATAGCTTAAAACAAGTACATATGCAGCAGTATCATTGAATTTCCTAGACACATAAAGACTGCTTTTTCAATAATTAACACAATTAACTTAGAACATGTACATATGCATCATCATTGAATTTGTTTGATCAGTTGAAACATTCAAGGCATAAGAAACAAAGATAGGTAAAGACAACACAAGACCAAGTCAGGTAGAAGACTGTTACATGGATCAAAATTGGTGGCACACTTGTCAGGGAGCTGCAAGGCCATGCTTCGATCAACACCAGATATAGGGGGGCCATTGACAAGCACACATAAACAAGGCTGTCCCAAAGTTTTGATGGCATTACAGCATGTCTCGCTAGGTGGGATAGGGCTGAACGGGGAAACAGCAGTCCTGCATGGTATTAGCTGCACCAGTGCGGAGAAGAACGTATTGCCACAGGTGAGCCCTTGGCCCTGCCTTACCATCACTGACATGATTAACATCATGACCACAAAAGAAACAAAAGCCTTATCATGGCAATGGGGTAGCTTTCATGATTCAACTAGAGTGAAAATTCCCTTCAGCAGTAGGATGCATACAAGGGTTTGAATCAATGGGAATCAAATTGTATATAAAGGAGAGTTGACATTCACTCATGCCAATGTGCATCTTCATCCTACCACACATCAGCATTTTGATGCTGAGTTCTGCCAACTGTACTCCTAAGTTATCACATATATCATGCCTATCCTAGAACAGTTTGAAAACCCATATTCTGTGACTGCACACTTCATATGCAATGCACTCACACAACTAGGGTATCAACCCAGCACCCACCTCATAGAGTTAGACAGGAGATAAATTGGGGAAGAGCCATCCATAAATTTTCATACAAGTTATAGCTAAAAATTGTAGTAAAAGAAAATAAGACAGAAAAACATAAGTCTGCAGAAAAAAAAATGCATATCAGTGATGCCACTGCATTCTGAAGTCAGCATTTGAACAAATTTCGTCCACCGATGATCACAAATTTAACAATTTTGGTAAATTCATGGTTCGTAGTGATACAAGCCTCAAAGAACAACTAAATAGTAGATAACCACTTAAAAACACCTCGTCCATGCAAGATGCCCTCAACTAAAATTAAACCCTCACCTGGACATCTGCTAAAAAATCTTCAGAAAATGTTTCATGTTTGTAAGCTGGATAGTATCAACATTTTATGCTCGGACTACTTTGAAGAATCTCTTTTGTTTCCTTTTAGATTAATCACAGCAAGCTCCTTTTCAACAAATTCCCCAGCACACATGGGAGGATACATACTTGCAAGTGCAGAGTTAGCAAAATGGTCTAGTGGCTTTAGTACAGCATCTGATGCAACATGTGCAAACAACTGAGACACATGAGCACAAGAAATTTCTAATTAGAAAAATTTTAGAAAAATGTTAACCTCTTCACTACAGAAAGTTTACATTAAACTATTATATGAATAATAAGGCTGTCTACTCACAGTTGAAGATACCCTCCACAGACTGCGCCTTTGTTCAGATGCTAATCTAATTGCTTCAAGAGTCCTTTTGGTCACAACAACCTCATGCATTCCGGCAATGCATTCGCCACCAGTCAGCCATTCAATCTGCAAATACATTCAAGTGATATGAAACTGCAAGTGTCAAATAAATTGGTATAGCTAAGTGGTGCAAATGAGTAACAAGATTTACAACATCTGAACAAAATACATAAAAAAGATGACAAAATTGACAAATAGCAAAATAGAAGGTTACTCAGAAAACTGGCTAACAATATAAATCCAAATTGCATTGCTGTCAAATTACCAAAGCGTTAATGAAGTTTATATTGTTTCTGTAGAAACAGTCGTAACATGAACGTAATTCTTTATTTACATGACTGGAATGCTTATACTTCGTATTTTTTGTATGAAGACACTGATTTGTTAGCACTTAGCAGTTACAATTCACTTGTCGTCAAGCAATATACCCAATTACCCACTCTCACTTTACCAGTAAAAGATAATCTAACTTGTACATTTGATCATTCAGTTGCATGTGGAATATAAGATACATAGTAAATGAAAGAGCAACAGCTAAACACATTTACATGTCTAACAGGTTAATGGAAAAGTAACCATGAAACCCTTGCATCTTGGCTCAGAAAACAAGAAATTAAGTAAAACATTTAATAGCTCAATGTTGATAAAGGCGTAAAGCAGTAAGATATCCTTTGAAACGGACTTTTAATTAATCATATAGCAATTCATATCAATTAAAACTAAGTAAGGCCTTGCTGTAAAATTGCAAAGTGAAAAATTTCCAGGCGAAAGGAGAATTAGTGACCAGTTACTGCTGGACATACTGCAAATACAAGATAGAGCAGTTGTCAGCCCTGACAGAAAATGATAGGTTGCTTGCCACTGAAGCCTAGAAGTTTTCATATTAATCCGAGGATTGGGATAGGTTATAATCTCTTCTCTTGGTAGTTTCTGTTAAGCCAGAACAATGCACTCCAAAAAATAGAAAATTGTCAATGTGTATGTTGTATCTGCCTTACCTGTTTTCCAGTCTGAATAACAAGGCATCCAACAGGAACTTTGACTTCCACCTTTTCTCCATTTCTGAGCCAAATGTTCAGACCTGGAAACCTACTCCTCCCATGGATAGTTAAGAAGTTTAGGTCATAGTGATATCCTGCAAATACAGTCCCCTCCTGTCCATGATGATGAAGGTCACTACCCGTTGGAGCAAGAAGGTGCGGCCCCTGTGCCAGGAAGGCAGTAATCAGTAAACAGTCCAATAAGAAAATCATAGGTCACATATCATACTTGAATGCACTATAGTAAATACTACTACACAGGGGTATACAAAATGATTGTTCGACAATAATGTGAGCATGGAATATCATACTACCAACCTTAAAGATAATTTTCTGTTACAAATCAATTAACAATGTCTTTGGATAACGGACATTTAAAGGAAAGCGAGAGAAGAGCAAGTGATGGATTCATTCCCCTTGTTTGAATATGAAATTGGGGAAATAGAAGAGGAAGAATAGGGTGAACCCATTAACCTTCCCCTACCTACTTTTAGTCAGATTACAAAGTTTAAAAAAAAAAAAGGGTATACCTGCTTCATCAAAGAAGTGAAAGCATCCTTAGGCAAGCCAAATCCGATAGCGGCCATTTCTGCAACAACCTAAGTACAATGGAAGGTAAATAGGGTGCAAGAGTAAGGAAAAAGGTAAGCACCATAGAATGATAGAAACATGTTTACCAAGAGACAAGAGTGACAACCTCTATAGCTGATATCATTTTAAGACCCCAAGAATCCATGGTTTCTTTCCATTCTGGGAATCCTTCAGGAATTACAGGCTCAGCATTTAATTCCTGTAATATCATACAATCAGAATTGATATCAAAATCAAAATCAAAATCAAAATCGAACTTGGAATTGAAATGGGTGAAATAAAAGGCAGACCTTGAAGCGAGTATTCGACGGACGAGGGCCAATCCTCCACATATATCTCCACTTAGGATCAGGCCCAGTTGGGGTGAATGGTTGATTTTGGGGCGACATAGCTTTAAGATTCTGTTGCATTTCTGCATCCACCAAACTTCGGGGGACTTCAACTCCTTCGGGCGTAACTCCAACCTTGAAAGATGATCAATCAATCCATCACTCAAACAAACGAATCAATCCAATGAAAGACAACAAAGAGATCAATAGACAACAATGGAATCAATGAATGCACCTGGTAATGCAAAAGAGGGCGTTCTTGAAGGCGCTTGAATTCCGGGGTTTGCTCGAAATACTTCTCCATCATGTCAAGAAAACGATCATTGTCTTGAGCAGAACATCTGGGATCTTTCACCAGTAAAGCTCCTGTCTCCTGCAGTATCCGACTAACCTCCAAACACAGCTTTTGCATTTCTGCCTCATTGCCATTCCCGCTTTGAGCCCACTCCAAGTATGGGTTCAGATCTATAACTGGGAATTTCTCCATTTCCCTCTCAATTTCAGTTGAACCACCACTACACTCAACTATAACAAAAGTGAAAGAGCAAAGGGAGGATTAGAGGAATGATACACCAATAGAAAAAGTTGCAATTCCGTAATACACCTAGTGATCGGAGGCATGATGGACCACTACCAGGTAGGGACTCTTATGCCCAATACCTGGGGGTATATTTGTCATTCAACATATATTGGATAGTAACTTCATTAATAGTTACCACATGAGTTGGTAGTAATAAAAAGTAGTTTCTCTCTCATACTTTTGGAAAAGATACCACCACTGTTGTCAATCTATCATTGCCGCTTTCCTCCATTAACACCACCACCAAAACTAAAGAAAATCACCGTTATCATCATCTTCTTCTTCACCAATTACATGATGGTTTACATTATTGCACCGCCTTACCACCAATTACATGATGTCCAATAACAGCATACAAATCAATAGTAGTAGTATACAATCAACAATAACAGTTTATTAATTAACAATAACAGTACAAACTTAACCTAAACCAAAGTTATAAAACGATAACATTTAAATCAAACCCATGAAAATTCCAAAAAACAGAAAGCATATAAACCCAGATTCACAAATAAATAAAATAACTTTTTAATTATACTAATCAGCCAATAACAGTATACTATTAAAAAATAACAGTATAACAATTAACAATAACTGTGTATAATTAATAATAGTTATATATGACTGCAAAATAATTTTCATCGTCGACTTCAACCCCAAACATCCAAAGCTTAGATGAATAATCATCCAACCTGATTTGTATATCAACTACAAAAGTTTGCAAATTCCATGGAAATAGATCAGACCTTTGCGCTTAATTTCGTTCCACAAAGGAGCTTGACTTTCCCTCGAGATTTTCGATCAATAGCCACCATATTTGGAATCTCCTTCAGATCTCCGGTGAATAGCCACTGGCTATGATGCCATTTTTGAGAACTCCATCTAATCCTCTAGTGTTTTTTCATGGAGAAATGGTTTTACCCAACTATTTACCCCGATTAAGGTGGATTTCCATATTTAGGTGGAAGTTCTAGCCAAATTCCTCTATCTGAGCTACACCACCGACGCCGATCGACGTTTTTTTTCGCGGGAAGAGCAACAACTGGGGGGGGGGAGTAACTTCTCTCTCCTCCTTTTTTTTTTTACCCAACCCTTTTTCATTTTACCCCCTCCCTATTTTATTTTATCTTTTTTTAATTTGCAAATATTAATTTTTTATTAGGGTATTGGACAAAGGGGCCTATACCTGGTAAGGGGCAATAGTTTCTCCTAGTGATCGCTATTTTTTACTTGATTCGCTTTGACTTATTCATCATCCGTTTTTATGTAACAAAGTTGTTCATGTCACCGGTTCAAGTCAAGGAGTTCTTTTTTTACAACAAGTTTTTGTAAAAATACTTGTTTGACTTTGTAAACCTCTAAGACCATCAACAATCATCCATATTATAATTGTAGAATTTTTTTCCCAACTTTTAACTATAACTCTTGAGTGTTTTCCATAGATAATGTTTTAAAAAGCTAAAATTCCCAAATTACACCCTTTTTACAAAATATTCCCTCCGTACCTTCCACATAAGCAAGTTTGTTGTGTTATTATTTTCTTAAAAATATTCAATCAACACAAAACCGCTAATTCAGGGTTTGTTTGGCATTATTTTTGGTTTTCAGTTTTTTTTTTTGAAAACTAAAAACCAAAAGCAGGAAAACAAGAAAAAGGTGTTTCGACTATTTTGTTGTCAGTTTTCAAAATTATCATAATTTTAATAAGTCTAAATAATTTTTTATTCATTATGTGATATATATAATATACTTTTAAAAAACATAAAACCAAAAAACAAAAAACCACAGCAATGCCAAACGAACCCTCAGTTAGCGGTTTTATAAGAATTTGTGCATACAATTGTGGAGATTATTTCACCTAGCAACTAAACCGCTAATTGACGGTTATATGTGTATAAAACCGCTAATTCAATTAGCGGTTTACTAGTAAATTGTAAAAAAAAAAAAAAAATTATTAATTTAAATGCTGAGTTGGACGGTATGGGGGGAATTTTTTGTAAAAGGAATGTAATTTGGGAAATTTTGAATCTTTAAACAATTTTTATGGAAATCACTCATAACTCTTCAATCTTTAAAAAAAAAAAAAGAAAAAAAATAAATTCATATATTTACCACATTACATATGATGCATCAATATCAAGATCACCATTGCGATCGTGTAATTGTATCCAATTGGCACCTTCTCTATAAGAATTGGAATCGGAAAAAAAAAAAAGAATAATGGACTGATAATATAAAAATCCAAGTAAACATCATTTCATCAAATAAAGATAACTAATAGGAAATAAAAAGATTTTCATTATATTGCACAAGAAAAACGATCATATTTTTTAAAAAAAAAATAAAAATGTGAGAACAAAAGAAAATTAATGTCAAAGCCTATTATAAAATATGGTGCTTAATTAGATTTGTATATCTATTCTAATTAATGGTGTAGAAATTGTAGACAAGTGGCAAGTGAGAGAAAATACACGGATGGTTAGTTGGTTTGTAAGAAGAGGCTCGCCAATATGGATGTATTTTCTGAAAACTAACAAAGAGAATAATAAAACACTTAAAGTAGTTTCAATGTTTCCATTTTCAAATCAGTAAATTGCTAGGAATTTGTTTGTTTCAGTGAATTTGCTAGACTGGTTTGTTTCCAAAATTATAATATAAAACAGAAACGTTAAAAAACACAATAGTGTCAATGCAAGCAATACCTTTAAGTTAATGTTACCGATTCTAATTTTGAAATCCTTAATATTGTTAATACAATTAATGCACTTATAGATAGGAATTTCTTAGGTGTATAATTCATTTTCAGTTTCCAATTGTGTTTCCTTATTATTATTCTTACTTTTGTTTTTATAGTATAAATTCGTGATGATTTTGATAAAAATTTCCTTTTTTCTTGGTTTTTTTCCTTATTAAGTTGAGGCATGATTACTCGCTCTTATTTTATATGATCATCACCTGCTCTTAAAAGACTAGAACACATCTTAATTAGATGTTTGAATAATCAATCTATATATAAGAGGAAACCAGGAAATGGTTAAGAGCCATATCTTAGCACTTTTTTTTTTTAAAAAAAAAAAACAAGTAATGGAAGTCGTCATTGATGGTTATCAGGTTCATCTTTCACCACCGAAATGCAAAAAGTTATACTCACTTTTTGGATCGATTAGTAGTTTGGAGTGTTGAGGTATCCCTTATTTCTCTATGCGCTAAGTATTGAAAGGGTAGTAACAACAATATTTCTCGGTACCACCAAGGTTTTCATAGCATAGGTTATGGCTCTTCTTAAAGGCATTATTCTAGCTCTTGAGCATAAGATAAAAAATAATCATAATTGAAGGTGATAATATTTTAGTAGTTAACTTCGTTAAAGGCATTTGGTCAACACCATGGCAAATTGATCATGTTGTTAAAGACATTTGTTCTCTTCTTAGCAATTTCGATAATGGGAGCATTCGTCATATATTTTGAGAGGCAAATCAAGTAAAGGACCGGTGATGCATTAAGAATTCCCCACGAAAAAAAAAAGTTTGAAGTATAAAGTTTCAAAAAATTCATTTTTTAACATAGTATTTAGTACGGTATAATTCAATAAATTTAAAATGAAATTTGTGATTTAACAAATGTGTCAAGTTTGACTGTTTCAACTATTATTGAATGAAAGAAATATTCCACACTCCGTATTTAAAAAAACAAAATCCAATCTTATAGAGTGATAAAGGAAAAAAAGAAAAGAAAAAAAAACCGTAGTTTTACCAAAACCCTAAACCCTATATGTTGATTTGGAAGCCTTACCTCTTAGGTATTCTGACTCTCTGAGTACACAAGCCGTCTTCTTCCATCCTCATTTCTGCACCTGAAATTGTGGAATTGAGGATCAAATTGAAGAATAGGGTTTGAGCGTATTCCAGAATTATACTCAAATCATTTTTATTAGGTATATATAATCTTTGTCTATTCTTTCATTGTTAACTCTCTCGAATTCAAATTGAAAAATTTAATCTTTTATGTATACATTTTGCAGCGTCTACATTTTGATCTTTAATCGTATTCTCTGAATTCTCCATTGAAGCGGCTTCATTGAGCGGCTTCTGAGGTAAGATGTTTTTTTTTTTTTTTTTTAATCATCGAATTTCAATTTCAATATCTAGTGTTTATCGTTGATTCAATTCGATTCGATTCAATTCAATTCAATTTGATTACTGAATGATTAAAATGATGATAGAATTTTGCAATTCAATTTTATAAAAGAGAAGAATTTGATTTGATGATTAAGTCAAATTAGGTTGTTAGTGTGTTGCAGGTTTTTTTGTTTAGTATAACGTTTTAATTCTTGTGATATTGATGACTTGATCGTGTTTTTTTTTATCGGAAACACTGTCCAGTGAACTACTAACTTATGGCTGGCAAGTCGAATAAAGCGAGGAACAGGAAGGCATCACATGCCCCTGCTAATTCTTCCCAGCCTCCTGTGTCGTTGGAGGCATCACATGCCCCTGATAATTCTTCCCAGCCTCCTGTGTCATTGGATGCTTCTGCAAATGCCATTGACACCGCTGTTTGTGAAGCTAATGGAGTTGTTACAAGCGAGGAGTCAACTAGCACTCCATCTGCAGTTACGGAGACAGAATCCTCAAACGAGTCAAACCCACCGAAGCAAGGTAATGATGCATTAGCATGATCCACATTGTATTTTGGAGTGGAAAATTAACTTTAAAATTGTTACTAGAATGCACCCGAATCCACTATCAGTCTGCGAAGGAAAAAAATATTTAGAAATTCTTTATATTTTCTCTTGGATCTTCTCAAAATATCTATTTGTTTGATTGACATTAATTGGAGATAATTTCCCTCTTTGTGTTGCTTGATTAGTATGTTACCAAAAGTGTAATGAACTTGGTTGTCTTTAATGTGGTATGACGTGATTGCTGATGTGACATGCCAAGAGAAGAACATTTAGGGTTTAATCTTCTCTCATTAACCCCCACTTTGTTTTAATAATTTAGATTGTGTTTGCAAATTGTAAAAGAACTAATCAGAGGTTGTCTAAGGCAGGGTTGCTCCGACTATTTGGACTTTTGGAGGCTATGTGTTATATACAAAATTGGTCCCCTATAAATTTTTTAAGGGCGATTTTTGTATTGTCATTGTATCTTTTTGTTAGATGGACATTACCTGGATTATAATTGAACAATCGAACAACAAATGGAGTAAACATGAGTGCTATTTGGAAAGATTCTTCTTGTCTGTAATTGAAATGCCTATATGTTGATCTTGATTGTTAGGATTATGAGATGGATTAGGTTAGATAATTAGCTGGTCCCTTCTTGCCTCAACACTATGGTCAGAGTTGTACACACAACAGCAATACTCATATTGTGTGCGTTACAAATATATGTCCATTTATGCTGTGATGGATTTTGGTTCTTCAGGGAATATTCTAGCTACCTTCAACTACTTTTCATCAATCATTTATGTGGTGCAGGTGAACTTCATCTTTATCCCGTTTCTGTCAAGACCCTTGGTGGTGAGAAGCTGGAGTTGCAGGTTTGTTATGCTCTCAAATTTTGGTGAAAAAACACAGAAGTGCTTGTGTATTTTTCACATGTGGCTATATATCATGTACCTGTATGCTCATCCATTTTCTAACTTCTGTTATCCTCATTAACATATTCACATATCTATTCCTGTTTGTTGAAATGTATGGTTAGTAAGAGTGTTTGATTTTATTTATTTATTTATTTTTATTTTTAATTGATGGATTTTCAGCTCAACCCTGGTGATTCTGTGATGGACGTGAGGCAATTTCTTCTCGATGCACCTGAAACATGTTATTTTACATGTTATGATTTGTTATTGCATGCTAAAGATAGTGCAGTTCATCAACTAGAGGACTACAATGAAATTTCTGAAGTTGCTGACATCACCATTGGTGATTGTTCTTTAGAAATGGTTGCAGGTAGTTTTCTTCGTTTCTTAAAATTAGGAATATGAGGAAACTTGACAAGTAATTAATTTTATTGGGCCCGAAAAATCTCATAATCTTAGTGATATGCTTTTATTGCTTATAAATGTGCTATCTAATTCCCTATTTAAGGAAGTAATGCTATTTCTACATGCTGTTATCTTTATTTATCGTCAGTTATATTTGCGTGTGTGAATTGTAATATTTCCAGGGCAATATGGTGCATGTATCTTATCCATTTTTTTTCTTCAAAATATACCTTTTCTGTTATCTTGCTGAATTCTTAAATATATATATATATATTTTTTTTTCTTGGAACTCTATATATGGGTATAAGAGTATGAGACCATGAACTCTAAAATTTTTCCTACTATCTTCGTTGTTGGCTTGTAATTCATCACCTTCATAACCCATTTCACATTTACTTGGGATTAATGTAATTTCTAGGGGAACTCAAAATCCAAATTAAGCAATTTTTTCATTCCAATTTATCGGCTCAACAAAGTTTAAAGCATCAATTGGTTCTGACACGTTGTAGCTGCTCAGTGCTCACTAGGGTAGGGTACTGTTACCCCTTTTTCTGAACTACTGAGTTTCCATCATATGGTTGGTTGAATCATTGGGTGTTTTCACTTTTGATTTGGAATTTTGTTAAGAAGGTGAAGGGGTGAAGCTATAACGTATGATGACAGCATTTGGCGGCATTTACATCATGCAAAATTAATACTGGTGAATGATAATATGCTACAAAATTTGAGTTTGGGTTGACTATTTCGTTAGGCATTTGACTTTGTGACCCCATTTCAAATCTTAATGTGATGTCTTTTCCCATTTTGAGCTGGTGCAATATATGTGGAATAACCTTTCTGCACTGAATGGATATTCCTAGATTTGTTTTGGGATATATGAATATAGTAAATTAGTTTATTTTCTCGTGGTCTATCAAGGGCTTTTAGCTGCTATTTTATTGGAAAATTGACAGGAAATGATCAATGTGTAATGGCTACTTCTGCTCGAGTATAGCCTTTCCTCTGATCTCCTGTATTCTTCAGAAATTTGGAAGTAGCTTCCTATGCTTGTGCTTCATTGTAGCATTGAAGAAATTTTTGTTTCCAGATCCTTACATGCAATCTTTTTGCAGCTTACTATGATGACAGGTCAGTGAGGGCCCATATTCACCGCACTAGGGAATTGCTTTCTCTTTCAAACCTTCATTCATCACTTTCAACCTCCCTTGCTCTACAGCATGAGACATCACTTAGTGCTTCTGAGGGTGCACAAGGTTTGATTTTAAAACCTTTTTTTTTTAGGTTCTTTCTTTTTTGGGTCCCGTAGCAGAAAATATATAGTATATTGTAATGTATCATTTACTAGCTCCATCAATTTGAGCTAATTTTTGTGTATGCTTGCAGATTCAGTTAAAGCAGAAGTTCGAGAACTTGATAGTTTTGGTTTTATGGAGGATATTACTGGTTCTTTGAATAAATTGTTCTCTACTTGTTCCAAAGAGATTAAATGTGTTGAAAGTATAGTGTTCTCATCTTTTAACCCTCCTCCAAGTCACAGAAGGTGAAGCTTTATTTTCTTGCACCATGGGTTATTGTTGCTCTATGTACAGTTTTAAATAGAACCTCTGTAGTAGTCTACCTCTTTGACCTAATTGGCGTTGTCATTTTGTTTTCATGTTACATTTGATGATTTTAGGCTTGTTGGAGATTTACTTTATTTGGACGTGACAACATTGGAAGGCGGCAAGTTTTGCATCACGGGAACAACAAGAACGTTTTATGTCAATTCAAGTGCCGGGAACACATTAGATCCCAGACCATCCAAAGCTTCTCTTGAAGCAACTACTCTTATTGGCCTCTTGCAAAGAATTAGCTCAAAGTTTAAGAAAGGTAGAATTTGCTATCATATGTTTAGTATAATTAGTAAAACTCCAAGATGGCTCTTCCCTCGTTCTTAATGTGTTCTTTTGGGTGTCGTGAAGCTTTTCGGGAAGTTTTGGAGCAGAAAGCCACTGCACATCCATTTGAAAATGTTCAATCCTTGTTGCCTCCAAATTCATGGCTTGGTTCATTTCCTTTACCTGGTAATTAATTCCTTGTATTACTTGATATTGTTTCCCTTAACTCTGTTACTATATAATCATTTATTGCTGATATGACCTTGTGCCTCGAATGTCATTCCTGTGGGGTTTTTTTTTTTTTTTTGATAGAAATGACTAGTAGAAAGGAAAGAAAAAATTTGTTGCAAATAACTTGTTTTATCCATTTATGGCAAATAACTTGTTTTATCCATTTATGGTAAATGTTGCAAATAAATTGAAACGGAAGTAGTATTTAATTTAGGGGAAGCGACAAAAACTCATCTTCTATGGGAAAACATCAAGGATTTAATTGATAACTGCATTTTATATGTAAACAAAGATTTATTAGGTTTTCTTGAGATGAGAACTTGTTGAAATATAAAGGTTCAAGATTTAATGAATAACTGCATTTTATATGTAAACAAAGATTTGTTTACTGAAAAATATAAATTTGAACATTTTTATAAACAAAGAACATCATGGTAGTGTCGGATTTCTGAGATGTGGTCCTGAAATACGAGTTTGGAGACAACATGAAGGTTAATGCTTCCATGCTTTGTAAGGCACTAAAGGGTTCTTGTGTGGAGTGTTCTACCATAGATGATTCTAGATTACTCAAAGGGTCTTCTTGTACATAGTTAAATGTATCTAGGGATTCTATGTGTGTACATTAGTAGTGTAGTGCCTTAGAAAGCTCTCCGAGGTGAGTTTGTGAAATCTTCTGAGGAAGCTTGTAACTTTTTTCATAGGTTATGTAGGTAGGATGGATGCCTATGAATAGGCACCATGGTTCATTTGTACAGCTAGCCAACACAACTAAAACCTTTGTACTCTCTTCCAAAGTAATTTAAGCATTCTTTGAAAACCTTTTGCATACTTCTTCTCTTATTTAGCCTTTTTGTAGCACACTTAGCATAGCAATGTGATTGGGAGCCTTGACTAGACGTCTAACGGGTTGCTAACGGCTAGTATGCCACTTGCATGGGCTAGTAGGCCGTGTGTATCTACAGATGTCTAATCTAATATGTGGGTTTGGATTTGATAAAGTTGGTTTGGGTCACTTTAAGGTTGAGCCATTTTAAATCACTGTCGCTGTGGATCAAATTGGTGTTTAGGTCACTTGGGGATTGATTGAGTTTTTCTTTGATCTGGTCACTTTTAGATAGCTCTCAGTGTTTCTCTGAACCCGTATAGGAGAATTAAAAGCTTGATTAGATGGGATACATGGATGTGTTATTTATTCACAGTCTAACCTGTTTATTTTGTATTTTTTGATTTTTGATGGACATGTTATTTATGTCGCTCTCTGTCTGTATGGCTTCGCAATATATGCAGATGCCGTCATGTATATTTGTTGACATCTGTGAGAATTGCATCTTTTCCTTGTGTACTGAAATCTCTTTGTTACTCTTGTGCTATTCAAATAACTTTTTTCAAATTGCTTTCTGCAGAGCACAAACGTGATGCAGCCAGGGCTGAAAATGCACTAACACTGACGTATGGAAGTGAGCTAATTGGCATGCAAAGGGATTGGAACGAAGAGTTGCAATCATGTCGAGAATTCCCGCATTCGACTCCCCAGGAAAGGTGCGTCAACTTTTTACTGCTGCTAACTTGCTATATATGCGCTGAATTTTTTGTTTACTTACATTTTATTTTTCATGTTAGACTGTATAAGTATTATTCCATTTTGCAACTACTATTTATTGTGCAATTTCATTTCAGGATTCTACGTGACAGAGCTCTATATAAAGTTACTTCTGACTTTGTTGATGCGGCTACAGATGGTGCCATTGGAGTCATCAACAAATGTATACCTCCAATCAATCCGACAGATCCTGAATGCTTTCATATGTGAGTGTTATTAACAATAGATATTACAGGCTTCTACCTCTTTTGCTTTTCTTTCACAGAATACATGCTGGCTCTTCATCTTCATGCAAACTTTCGTTGTTCTGTTTGTGATGACCAACTAATTAAAGATGAGGGGTATGAGTTTTGACAGTGATGTCTGTGCTTTGCTCTGAATGCTTAAATTGTATATTTGTGCCTATAATAATGTAACAGATGTTGTACTGATAAATTTTTTAAAATTCTGCACTTTTTTCGCACATATCTTGATATATTGTTGCAAGGGAGTGTTGGCAATGATGTCAGTGCTTTGCTCTGAAAATTTTGATTTATTTAGATTAATTGTGTCGCCTGCCTCTTAGTAACTTAACAATTGTTGCATTGATAAAATTTTTGTACTGTGCATTTCTATTGTGTCTTTCTTGCTTTTTTGTTGTAATATTAAGTTCCAACCATATCTTGTTGCTCAAGACTTGACTTAATCTATGAATTAATTCAAATGTTGTCAATGGCCAATATGCTAGATTCCATATTGGCTTTTTTCAAATTCAAATATTTAAAATTGTGGTTCCTACAGGTTTTAGACGATTTAAGGCTCTAAATTCAATTGTTTGGCCATTTGCCATGGCTTTTGAACTGTTAACAAGTACTTGTTTTCCCTTCCTCATTAGTCATTGCCAGCTGCACTGAATTTGACTATTTATGTTGAAGAGGGGGGGGGGGGGGGGGGGGGGTGGGGGGGCCTTCCCTGATGCTACTGACATGACAAACTATGTTAGTTCGATGTTTATTACACTTTGCATGTGTGCTTTCCAAACTGGTGTAAGTATCATCATCTCATGTTTACTGTTCTACTAGGTATGTGCACAACAATATATTCTTCAGTTTTGCTGTTGATGCGGACCTTGAGCAGCTGCCGCGGACCCACATACAGAATACTGATTTGAAGTCCAATATTACTGCTATTCGACAAGATCATAATGGGAAAACTTTGAATAGATCATCTGATGGTGCAGCTGATATTTGCAACGGGGTTGAAGCCAATGCGTCGAAGAGAGATGACAAGAATGGTGCTGGAAATGTTGCTACTGATATATCTGCTGAAATTCAATTGGCTGATAGTGAGCAAGCTACATATGCTTCTGCTAATAATGATTTGAAAGGCACCAAGGCGTACCAGGAAGCTGATGTACCGGGGCTCTATAATCTTGCTATGGCTATTATCGACTATAGAGGTCATAGAGTGGTTGCACAGGTGTTGTGAAATATATCCATTTTAGTTTTATCATTCTGGTCCTAAGATCTGTGCTAGCCAATATGTAGTAATATTATCCTACTGTTATATCTCTTGATCGGTTCTAATTTGCAACTCCTGGGCTGCATTCTTTTAAACCATTTTCCCTGAGATTTCATATGAATTTGCTATTATGTCATTTTGGTTAGTGCATATCTTGTGGTTGGTTATAGCTGGTATTTTTGTATTAGAAACAGAATGTGTGACCTCTTGTCTTCTTAGTTTTGAATGCGTTGCATCATTTTCTTCTTTGTCCATATTCATAGTTCAACTGTTCATTTTGCAGAGTGTTTTGCCTGGCATCCTTCAAGGAGATAAGTCAGACTCTCTTTTATATGGTTCTGTAGACAACGGCAAAAAGATATGCTGGAATGAGGATTTTCATCTTAAGGTGAGGATTGAGGAAGCACATGAAGTTGACTTTCATGCTTTACATCTTTCCAGAGATCTTATTTGTGAATTCATTCATTTGGTGTATGCCCAAGACAAACAATTTTATAAAATCCTGATGTAGTGCATTTTTTTTTAAACCTCTCGTCTCCGTTTTCTTATAATTTTAGACCAGCAATATTTTGAGGTCTTTTTCTGTGTCTTTGCTAATATATTAGTCCATTATTTGCATTTGTAGGTGCTTGAAGCTGCAAAATTCCTTCATTTAAAGGAGCATACTGTCCTTGACGAGTCTGGAAATTCATATAAACTAGCTGGACCCGTGGAATGCAAGGGTATCGTTGGTAGTGATGACAGGTGATGTTTGTTATTTCTAGAAAATCTTATTTCCGCTTTTTTGTTATCTCCGTGGTTTTTACTCTTGCTGCTTTTTAATACTTTTGACCTAGATTTCAACTCTGTTCAAGCATTTCTGTCTACCCTTTGACTGGTCTGTTAAAATTGCAATATATTGTTATTTGAGATCCAGTTATTTGACCTGTCAAAGGCTGTATGCCTAACTGATGAATGTTTCGATAAAATGATGACATATAATACTCTACAAGATACTTGCTTTATTATCCTTTTGATAGGATCCCTTACTGGCAAAAGTGCCCTTAACTTGGTGTGGTTTTGAAGATTAGTTTTGCAATATATTAATTTCTGAGTCCTTTTAGTTGGGTGGACGCTGGCTATCTGGCTGGTCTTTCGGTTAGTTTTCCAAAAAACCGTATGTTCAAGGCTCCCCGCATGTGGCTCACACCATTCAAGGTGGCCCAGCCCTGCATTCCTCAGAGGCAAATTTGCGTGTGGGCAGTGCTGTGCTGTCCCTTGTATTCTCGACTCTGTGTTCCTGAAAGGAATAGCTGCTAAGTCGATTTGTTTTCATTATTTCAATTAAAATCCAACAGGCTGGAGAAGGCTGTCCTGCTTTTGCTCTTCTTCTTTTTAATTAATGTTTGTATTATTAATATTTATGTGAGGAAGTCCATGATTGTACGCTTCATTTAATAATTTATTGTCTCTTTTTGCTTTTTAACTTTAGGCATTACCTTCTGGATCTGATGAGGGTTACTCCTCGTGATGCTAATTATACTGGAGCAGGCTCTCGCTTCTGCATATTGAGGCCTGAACTTATAAGAGCATTTTGTCAAGTAAGTCTTAGCATATTTTTTCATAACAAGATTGCAGTGGTTGGTGTATTCTACTGTTTTCCTAATGTTTATCTTTATCTTATTAATAGGCGGAAGCTGCAAAGCTTCCAACTTGTAAATCAAAAACTGAGGAAAATGATTGCTTGGCTTCTGAATTGTCAGATGGTTCTAAGTTGGATTTGCAATCTGGTGATGTTTCTGCTGTAGATCTGAGCAGCCAAGTACGTGCACCTTCTAA
Source organism: Chenopodium formosanum (assembly GCA_024500155.1). Classification (NCBI taxonomy): domain Eukaryota; kingdom Viridiplantae; phylum Streptophyta; class Magnoliopsida; order Caryophyllales; family Amaranthaceae; genus Chenopodium; species Chenopodium formosanum. Next base: position 13,686 of record CM044861.1, on the reverse strand, counting down.
GTTATTAATATGCAATTATTTGGTTGTCTGCTTCTTCTGCTGTCTTTATATTCTTTACATGTGGCTTGAACTATTTTTGACATACCCAAATAAGTGAATTATTATGCTCGTCATCAGGTAAATCATTGTTTATCCATGTTATCACAGTGGAAGGAGAGAGAGATAGTAATGTAATAGTTGGTCTTTAAATTGGAAACGGATAATAAGAAATGTGTTGCAATTAATCACAGAGCAATAAATAGTTTAAATTACTATGTGTGGCACTAATTTAGTTGGCAATCTGTATTAAGTGGCTTGTAGAATTCCAGTAGAATGACATGCTATGCTTTTGTAGTACAGTAGAACCTGATTGTATCCTACTAACCAAAATTTGACTACGAAAAAGTAGAAATAGATAATAACCTGGAGAGAAGCTTCCCATATTTCTATATGTTGATGTCTTTTTGTATCTCACACTGTCTTTGCTTCAGCCTCTGAGCCTCCTATTTCTCAGGAGAGCTTCACTGCTTCAGTCTACCTACTTGCACAAATTCATTTTGCCAGTAGCAGCTGTAGATATGTGGGTGATTATTGACTTTTTATTATCCACTGGTGACAGCTGTAGACATGTACTATATGCATGTTTTTTCAAAAAAAAAAAAGTCAATAGAATAGTTTTCGACACCATGGTATCTTATTATTGACCATTGAACCACAACAATGGAGGGAAAAAAGAAGAATAGTGAAGAGTTTTTTTTTTATGTAGGACAGAAACAGGACACGGAAGAGTGGTAGGGATGTCTAATGGATAGGAAATGGAATTATAAGGCCTTACCTTCATTAGATGGCTTAATGTTGTAGGTATTTGACCAATGGTTGTTTTAACTTGGATATTTATAAAAAGTTTTTGTATATTGAGGGGCCGTTTGGTTGGGGGTAATAATCAAAGGGAAAGGGAATGAATAGGCTCCATTCCCTTTGTTGTTGTTTGTTTGTCACTTTTTTTCATTCCCTTTACCCATTTTAATTTTTGAGTTTACCCAATTTTATTCCACGCTGATTCCCCCCCCCCCCCCCCCCCCCCCAGCCTTTCCATGGCCATCACCTTCAACCCTAGAAAACCAGAACCTCCGGCAGCAAATCATGGTGGTCGGCGGCAGCAACCATTAAAGGTCACCGGCAGCAACCATTAACTCCGATTGGCCTCCTTTGATTACTCCCTCCTTCAAACTCACTTTCCCGACCACCACTACCGCTCCCTACACGCGCACGTTTCCGCCGACCACCATGAATGGCTGCCCCTCCTCTCTCCCCGAAAACCCCTCCCCCGAAAACATTCACTACCCACAAAAAACCCTAGAAACCCCTTCCCTGACGGTTTTTTGTGGGTTTTTAGGGTTTTTCGCTGGTGGTGAATGTTTTCAGGGGAGGGGGAGTGCTTTTCGAGGAGAGAGGATGGGCGGTTCAGGGTGGGGGATGTGCGGCGAGGGGCGACGAGTGAGGCTGGCTGGTGGGGTTTCTGGAAAAGGTTTCAAAGTGAAGGAAATTGGTGGTTCAATTGGTGGTTTGTTTCCTTCTGTTTTTTTGTAAAACAAACAACATTGTATGAGGAATGGTTTTTCATTCCATTCTCTTTCGTTCCCTTTGTTCATTCCATTCCGTTTACCCTGTGCAAACCAAACGGCTTCCGACTTTAATGAATATCTTGATACACCGGACTACCAAGTGGTTTTTTTTCTAGAATCAGATCTATTCTGACTTGATTAGTTGAGCTGGATTTCCTTTTCCTTTTTTTTTTCCCCTTTTGTTTCTTGAAATCCGGAGGGGTAGGAACAACTATCTGTCTATCTCAGTGTTTACTGGGACTTATTTCTTGGTCAATGCTTCTGTTAACTACCAGCTACACTTCAGCCATATATTCTTCATTTAGATAATTTAAGATACTTATGGTTTTGTACTCCCTCCATTCTTTTTTGTTCTATCCACTTTCCGTTTAGGCCCTTTTCTTATTATTTTACTCACTTTACTTTATTCTATTCATGGCATACCCCTTTTCCATCTTACCCCTTCCACCCCACAATAATTACACCTTTTCATACTCTCTCTTACTTTATTCCTTTTCCTAACACAAACCTACCTATTTCCATTCTCTTTCTTACTTTAACTTAACACCCACTCACATTCTTTATAGTAAGTGAGTAACACATAAAAGAACAGAGGTAGTGTTTCATTAATATGAGTGTAGCTACTTGAAGAAGAGCTATTGTTGTATTCTTGTTAGCTTTTCACTCTAAAGAATTTCCATTGCATATTATAAACCAAAACTACCTATGCATTGTTTTTTGCAGGATATTAATAAAGAAACAAGTAATGATGCTGAAGAAGTTGTGTCTGCTGCTACTGAATTTGAAGCAAGTGAACAAATATGTTTCAATCCAAATGTATTTACGGAGTTTAAGCTGGATGGATCTCCTCAAGTGCGTGTTTTAGCTCCTTGTTTTGGACCTTTGTGTTTTTCATTTGTATGCCTAAATTAATATTTAAAATTGACGAGTTTTGATTCAGGAGATAGCATCAGATGAAAATAATGTGAGGCAAGCTAGCAGTTATCTCACTGATATTGTGCTACCAAAGTTCATTCAAGATCTTTGCACACTCGAAGTTTCACCTATGGATGGTCAGACGTTGACTGAAGCACTTCATGCTCATGGAATCAACGTTCGATATATTGGAAAGGTATGCTGTTGTACGAAGTTAATTTTTTTTTATTTTTTTGGTAATTACTACGGGTTGGGGTCAGATTGATCTGTTATAAAGGTAAGAGGTATGTTGCTTTTCTTAACCTGGTGATATATATGCCTGCTTCTCTCAATAGAAGGGTGAGTGTTAGATATAGAACATTGGAACAATGGAGATTTCCAGTTACTCATATCTGATTGATTTATTAGGTGGCTGAAGGGACCAGACATATGCCACATCTTTGGGATCTTTGCACTAATGAGATTGCAGTAAGGGCTGCAAAACACTTGCTCAAGGTAAATTCTGTTAAAATCTGTACTACTTGTTTTGAAATAAGGGCAGACTTTGGTAGTCCAATTGGGAAATTTGTATACTGTTCCGAGTGTATGAAACTGCTGTGACACTAGTGAGATTATTGCTGTCATAAATAATCAAGTGGCTCTTTTCAATCGTGAAATCATTTTATCTCTTCTTAGTGCTGGTTCATTTAATATATCGGATTTCTCCTGTATGTTACTGTTACTGTCACAAGATACTTGTCTGTATTACATGTACTCCCTCCTTTTTTTGTAAGTGGCCATTTTTTTAGTGTAACACTTCCATTTTTGGCAAAGAACTTTGATGCGTATCTGGAAGATGAGCTGAAGAGTCATTCAAATTATATATTTTCTTAATATTATTCATCTTCTGGGTGGTTATTATAGATAATATTTAGTTGTTATTTATCTTTTACTTTGATAGCTTTAGTTTAGAGATCAGATTAATTTATCTTTTGATTTTAGAATATTCTAGAGTTTATTTTGCCTAAATAAAGGGCTTTAGGTTGTGCAACGGACTAGCGCAACACACACAAGAAATAGGGTCGAAAGGTTGAATCTTTGATTAAAGTTGTAAGCTTGTACAAAATAACTATGGCTTTAGGCCATAACTCTCCATGTTTTGCCTTACAATTTTCTGGATAACAACTAAGTTAAAACAAGAGCTATTTATACTACTCCTACTGCTTCTTTGCTTGGCCTAATGCCTTAATTACTCTACCTACTCTTCTTGTCTTCTTCTCATTCTTCTCTCTTGTCTTCTACTTGATTTACCATGGTAAAAGGACTGCTACCACTCAAGGAGCCGTTGGTGGCTCAAGTGGTGTGGGTGAATTGCTGTTGTTGGCCTGCTGCTGTTGTCGTGGCCTCCTCCTGCTGTAAGTCAGTGTGATTGGAGGAGGGTGCGTTGCAGGTTGTAAAATTTTTAATAGAGAGGAGTTTTGAGTTATAATTGATCAATTCGTATGAATTGTTTTAGCAAGAGAATTGCATATGATATTTGCTGTTTCAGTTGTTGTTAAACCTTTGTTAGGAATAATAACTCCATATCCTTGTTACAATTGGATCATTCTTAGATTTAATTATTCCATATCTTTTTGATTTAGTTCCTTGATCCCAAAATTGTGCAAAGTCTAAACTACAATTTGTGTAAGTTCGGAATTTTAGTGGAAATCATTAAAAATCCGCATCAAAATTTTTTTTTAATAATATATCTTTCTACTCTCATGTTCCCAACTAAAACCCACCACTACTTTTTTTGTTATTATTTCTTTCCCTTTCACAATGTTAACTCCATTTAAATACCCCAACTACCCCACTTCTTTTTCCAAAGTGTAACACTTCAAAAAAAAAAAAAAATATTGAACTGAAGCATTTAGTATGCTGCAAGTTAGGTAGCGATTGCTTAATAACACTTTCAAGGTTTCAAGTTATTTTTCTTTACATTTTGACGAGCATGCTTGCCAATGCACCACTTTGATGGCAAAAATTTAATTTTCCATTAGTAAATAAATATGAAAAGTTGATATTACGAAAACATGCAATGACAGCGGTTCAACAAGACTTTAGTTTTACATTTATTTTCAATAAATTAGTAAAAATGAATGGCAAAATTAAGTGTATACATAGTGCAATACTAAAAATCATGCAATTATTTTGAGTTGAAGTTTGTGGAAATATCACAATAAATGAGTGGGCTGTTTGGTGTAGGGGGATCCAAAGGGGGAAAGAAGGTGGGAACCATCACAATGATTGACGTAATGGATAATGTTCCTTTCCCCACTTTTCATTTCTCTCTTCACATCTTTATATTTCAGACAGGCATCACCAACTACCACTATCATTACCCCCTTACCAGTACATTATGGCAACACTTCATTTTAATTCACCACTTGTGCATTTCCATTGTACTCATTTTTTGCTCATCCTATGTGTTAACAATTGTTCTAATGGAAGCCCACGTGTCACGTGGCACTCTTCGTCATTCAACGTTTTTCATTGCATGCCATCTATTTGGATTTGAAAAATTAGAATTATAGTTTAAATAAGATTTAAACACGGAACTTCAAGTTCTAACCCTATATGCCTTACCACTAAACCATGTCATATATGATGTATCACATTTCCTTTAGAAATCAAAATGTAATAAATCACAATGTAATGAATAAAATTTAATAACAAGGGAAGGTTGACTGATTATGAATAATCGTGTAATGACCATGGATGGTCCAAATGCTAGTTTGCTATTTAATAGATTTTCTTCCTACTTTTCATGCTGCAGCAACATATTTTTGCCTTGCTCAGAGTCAACCCCAATTTGTCTGCTGTCAAATAAAATTGGAAAATACTATTCAAAGAAATGAGTAGAGGTTGACTGTTCATCTCACTGCTCTCTCTCTGTCTCCATAGAGTTTCATTACCTTAAATGTGTTGAGAGATTTGTTTGACCTTTTTAACCTACTCATTTACAACTGAAACCAATAAAGTTATTGATCTGCATGTTTACTCATTTGTATGGCCTGATACAAATCAGAATATTGATCTGCATGTAAGATCTGTTTGCCCTTATTAATCTACCCATATTTAGATTTCTTTAATCTTTAGTCACAAAAATACAACTTAGCTTAACCTGCAGTTTTTCTCGTTTGTTTAATAAAGCGTATTGTTTTGTGTCACAGGATATTGTGAGAGATACAGATGATCATGAACTTGCGCCTTCAGTCGCTCATTTTTTTAACTGTTTCTTCGGCAATTCTCAAGTAGTGTCTGACAAAAACAGCAACAGCAATTCGCTGCGTCGATCTCAGAAAAAGGTATTGAATGAGTGGTTGGGGGGGGGGGACTTCTAAGTCTTTCACTAGATTATGCATGCAGAAAATGCACCCACTTGTGGAAGTGTTTATTAAATGGCTGTGGAAATGATATATGGTAAACAAAAATTTCTTTGAAATAAGGGAATTGTGAAATGATAATTAATTTTTTTTTAAAAAAACATTTATAATACTACTTCCTCCGTTTCTATTTACTTGACCCATAGCCTTGGGCACAACATTTAAGGAGAGGAGAGAGAAATTATAGTATTGTGGCCCTCAAAAGTTGCTCACATGTGCACTTTACGAGGGCAATTTAGATAATTTACCTGCCAAAAGCTTACCAAATATAGTATGGGTCAAGTACTGTGACATTTCCATTTTAGGAATGTTAGTCAAGTAAATAGAAACGGAGGAAGTATATGTTACTATTCCCTTGTAACGTAGTAACAAGTTGTTGCATCTTTTTATCATTCCCTCGCACCCCCTTCCCTTTCCCTTCCTCTTTCCACACCAACATTTCCTCTGCTTCTGCTCTACGTATCTCTCTATGGTTATAGTATGTGTATTTTTTGTTAAAATTTCCAATGACTCATAATTTTACCCTTCCTTACATTGATGATTGGTTTTGGTACGTTGTGCTCCTCACCAGTCACCACAGCAGGTGTTTTGAGCATATATATATATTCTCTTTTATGATTATGTGAATTTGAATTTTGGTTTTAAAAGGAGCAGGGAGGACATCAGAAGTCTGCAAAGGGAAAGTACAGATCAAAAACCGAGTCATTTGTAAAAAAATGTTCACCTTTATACATGGGCTTAAGTTCTGAGGGATTATGGTCTGATATCTTGGAATTCTCGAAAATCAAATATCAGGTATGCAGGTGGAAGAATTTTGTAAAAAAACTTTCATATACTTAATTGTATTACTGTTGCCAAACTGGGGGAGAGGGGAGTTTTGTGCATTTTCCTCAACTAATATAAGGCTCTATTTTGTAGTTTGATCTACCAGAGGATGCAAGAAATCGTGTGAAGTTAGTGTCTGTTATTCGCAATCTCTGTCATAAGGTAATTAACATTTTTTTTTTTCATATTAAAAGAGGGGTGGGTGTGGGAGCTGCCTGAATCATCTTTTCTTAATCTTATATAACTTCACCTGTTAGTCATAATTCTGAAAATGTTAGCATGAACCTGACATGATAGATGGTGCTAAGTAAAGTTCTGTTGCTTAATAGAACTATTAGATGTGAGAAATAGAGAAACCTAGATTATGTACCCTTTGGTTGTCATGGTTCTCGTATTAAGATGGTCTTCACAGGATACTCACCGTATATATTTGGAGAGATTTTTGTGAGATTTGTCTTAATATGAGATTGCAGCCAAAATAATATTTGGTCCTAACCTTGAGACATTGTTATTTTGTATTGTATAGGAACTAAGTAATTATTCAGGAACTTGTGTTCAATCCAAAAGGGGGAAAAAAATAGCAATAGTTATAGTAGAGTATTGCTCTTTGTTATGTAATTCAAATTAAGCATTAGTCATAATGGAAATAATTAGAATAAGAACCCGATGGGGAAAATTATACTTCGTATTTAGGGTGCGGTTAAATGTTCAGTGCTTCCAAAGACAACTGATGTCTAGAGAATTGGTGGATTGAGGTTATTAGGCTGATGCATAACATTTCTCGTCTAATTTTATTTACATGTATTTGTGTAACGTTGCCCACTTATATGTTAATCCATAAAATAATCTCACATTCTATGGTTTTAAAAAGGTTTTAGATTTTAGTAGCTGGTCAACCTTCATATATGCTTGAAAGATGTCAGAGTACAAATTCAGGTGCCCAATAGTAATGCCCCCCCCCCCCCCCCCTAAAGTGGTTCAAGGGAATAGTAATTATCTTGTCCTTCTCTCTCTCTCTCTCTAATTTTTTTTTTGGCTGTCAGGCTTGCATTGTGCTTGCTATGGCTTCCATTTTGATGCTTTTTGCTGTATTCATTATCAGTTAATTTTAAAGAGGTACTGGGAGATAAGAATTTTCGTGATGGACAAGAAGTTTTAATTAGGCTTTCTCACTAGATATGTCTCGTTATTGTAATGTATCTTGTATGGCACTAGACACATGCTATTGTGTTTTGTCGGTTTGTCTTTGTAAAATGTATATGACATGTTCTTCTCCTTGCGTAGTTTCTGCAAAATATTCATGTTTCTTTACATTCTTGCTGTTTTCTTATTTCCTTTGTCTTTAGTGCCTTCCTTTTCACTTTATTGCTGTCTTTTCCCTTAAACACCTTGATAGAGTGCCTATTACTTGGTGTATGCTTGGTTGCATGAAAGTGAAACTTTACTACTACCTTTTATTTATCTCAAAATTTGGTTTTGTTGACAGGTTGGAATAAGTCTTGCAGCTCGTAAATATGATCTTACTGATGCAAGACCTTTTCAAATATCAGACATCTTGAATCTCCAGCCAGTTGTGAAGCATTCAATTCCTGTATGCTCAGAAGCCAAGGATCTTGTTGAGACTGGAAAGGTCCAGCTGGCAGAAGTATGTCCAATCTCCTCCCATATTTAGCACTCTCATAGGCTAGTGCTGAATATTGAAGTTGTGTTATATGTTTAATTGACTGAACTTTCTGTACTACTCCCTCCGTCCCTTAATACAAAGCCTCTTTCTAGCATTTATTACTCACATAATAAAGAGAAAGAGGCTTTTAATTTAGGGACGGAGGGGGTATTTCTTTATTTGTTTACGCATTAGATGGTGACGCTTTGTTTTTCATTATGTGTTGAATGGCAAAAGTTATTTTAAGCACTGAAGATGGTGATGTTTTGTTTTCCATTATGTGTTGAATGGCAGTTAATTGTGTCTAGGGCTAGGATGAGATTTGTCAAAACAAAATTGGGATTTTTTATTTATAGTTTAGATGCTCAGTTGCTACACTATTTTATCTGATATCTCTTCCTTTGTTTTGCTGATCACGATTCACAGAGATAAGAACTGTTGTTGAGCACACTTTGTGCTTTTTTTTTTCACTTCCTTTCCTGCTTTTTGCACTTTGTTGATTTTCTCTCTCTGGCTTTGATGTCAACAATTCTTGGTATATTCATATGTGGAGGCCCATCTTTAGTAGGGAGTTGCAAGAAAAAAAAATTTGGTGTTTTTTTGACACTCTTCATCACTCTCTGCAGGGTATGCTTGGTGAGGCATATACAGCATTCTCAGAGGCATTTTCTATATTGCAGCAGGTTTGAACTTCCCTGTGATATGGATGTATTTTGTGACTGTGTGTGTTTAAATATTTAAATACTCTGTAGCTTTCTGGGTCAAATGAAATTTTAGTCAAGTTATTTACCTTTGTGCTTGTAGGTGACTGGTCCAATGCATAGGGAGGTTGCAAACTGTTGCAGGTATATTAATTACTTTACTGACATGTAGATATAAAAGATATGCCCTCTCCAAACGTTTGATACTAAAATCAAGGATGGTTCTTGAAACAAATTGGTAGTGAACAGAGAGAGAGAGATAGGAGATTAACTTAACACTAATATTTCAATTTAATGTTATTCATATCAACCCAATTTGATCTCGCTCCTTTATAATTATTACCTGCTAGGTACCTTGCAATGGTTCTTTATCATGCTGGGGACATGGCTGGAGCTATAATGCAGCAGCATAAAGAACTAATTATAAATGAACGTTGCCTTGTTTTGGATCATCCTGATACTGCTCACAGGTATATGTTCTGCCTTATAGTGCTCATATCTGTAGCCAATTCTATTTCTAAAATGTTTCATCTGTTCTATAGGATTGTGAATTACTTGTTTTTTTCACGCTTGTCTTGCATGGTATTTGCAGTTACGGCAACATGGCTCTTTTCTATCATGGACTTAACCAAACTGAGCTTGCTTTACGTCATATGTCGAGGGCATTACTTCTACTGAGGTTGTCCTCTGGACCTGATCATCCTGATGTTGCTGCAACTTTCATAAATGTTGCAATGATGTATCAAGATATTGGAAAGATGGATACCGCTCTTCGATACCTGCAAGAAGCTCTGAAAAAGAATGAGAGGCTTCTAGGGGAAGAGCATATCCAAACTGCTGTGTGTTATCATGCTCTTGCTATTGCATTTAATTGTATGGGTGCCTATAAACTTTCTCACCAGGTATGCATTTTGTCCCGGAGAATAACTGAATAAAGTTAGAGATTTTATTATGCACTGGAAATTTTTCCATAGATTAAACTCTCTGAGTTCACAAAAGGGGTTTTTGGTATGGCAGCATGAAAAGAAGACGTATGAAATACTTGTCAAGCAACTTGGGGAAGACGATTCAAGGACGCGTGACTCACAAAACTGGATGAATACATTTAAGAAGCGCGAGGATCAGGTACATGCATTTATTGTGTATTAGGTTTTTGTTTTTTAATCTCTAGTACTTGAGCATGTACTCGTATAATTTTTATTTTTGTTTGTTACCGCTCCTTGTTATTTTCCAACAGATGAATGCACAGAAACAAAAGGGACAAGCTCTTGATGCAACTGCTGCTCGAAGAGCTGTTGATATTTTGAAGGTATTTTGAGTGATTTGGATTTTTTCTGCTATAGGTGTTTCTTGCAACATTCTACATATTTCACATTTGTACTGTGCCTTTCAGTGATAAGAACTATGTAAAACTTTTTCTTTTGCCATTTATTTGTGGCTTGTTTTTCTTGTCGAACATGGTTGTGGGGCAATATCCAAGATAAAAACTTGCTACACTCCTATTGCAGTTGGGTGCTTGTTTTGCTCATCACTATGAAGATAATTGTCATTCAGTAATGCCAGGACATTTTTTTTTTTTTTTTTTTTAGTTTTTGTTATGAAGTTCGAAATTTCTTTCAACTCTTTGCTAGCCCTGATTGATGTTGTACGTTGTGAACCTACTTACTGTTATTCATGTGACTCTATGCCTTTTTCTAATTTGGTACAGGGTCTACAAGCAGCTGCTGCAGCTGGAGGATCTCGTAGCTCATCTGTTTCCATGAACAAATCCTTAAATGCAGCTATGATTGGGGAGACTGTACCTCGGGGAAGGGGAGTTGATGAAAGAGCAGCTCGTGCTGCAGCTTCAATCAGGAAGAAAGCTGATGCTAGGAGACAGCTGCCTCGTACTCATGTTACCCCAGTTCAACCTGGCAGTCAACTCCTGAATATTAGAAGTTCAGGGATGATTCCTGAATCAAAGGAAGGTGGAGAAGTGAACAAGCAAAGAAAGGGAATTTCACCTGCAGTTGGACCTGAAGATCCTACAGAGAAGATTGTTCAAGGTGAGCAACCAAATCAAGCTCCGGTCGGTCTAGGTAAAGGCTTAGGTTCATTGGATGCTAAAAAGCAGAAGAACAAACCAAAAGGTGCAAGTTGATCATAACGTGAGTTGTTCCTGTCTGACAGTGTAGAACCTCCTGCCTTGCTAACATGGAGACGTCTGTCACTCTGCTCAGGCTTCGATTTTCTTAGATTTTTTTTCCCCCTTGTGGTTAATTAGCCGCATCATTGCTTTGTATCGTACAAAGCTTAGGATAATGATCTCATTATTGTTTCATATTCTTTAGATAATAGTCGCTGCTATGTTTATGGCGGTTTTTGATGTAGTGTAGTGTAGGCTGGTGTTTCCATGATAAATTTGGCTGAGTTGACATGCTATTCATCCAGGATTTTATGATTGTACTTGAAGAGGTGCATCATATATTCATTATGTAGTTGACATTTGCTGAGCTGATAGTTGACAATAGAAGGTTTACTTTTATAGAGTTATTAATTGTATTAATATCTCATTTGGTTTTGCCAGATGCTATATTAACAATTATCAAGTGTTGAGCTGAATCCTTTATCTAAAACCCATTTGACTGCCATGCTTTCGTGAATGCCAAATCAATCATGTTCAGTAAAAATCTACCTAATGAGAGTAAATTAGAGCTGCTATTTATACATTGATGATTCCTGAATTCAGAAATATAGGTCTTACTAGATACATTTATCCTACATCATGTATCATAATGAATGAATAAACTAGATACTTGAATTTTACCCATTATTTCTAATTTATCTTTATCAGAATGGACTCATTTGGGTTTACATTTTTTTTTTTTTTAGCTCTGTACAGTTTTACAGTTTCACAACCCTCTCCTATGTTTCCTGCTGTCTTAATACTACGTATTTATTTCTCCTCTTGTACTTGGTACTATATCACTCAGTTAGTAGTTACCCATAAGCAATCATTTCTTTTTCTCATCTAGTGAAAGAGGAAGTGTTGAGATTAACTAAAATTATACATCCTTTTGAATTCGTCTCAATAAGTATTAAAATAATATACAACTTTAAAATTTTTACTTATGGAAAAATAAAGTTATTGATCGCTAAAGACTTGCATTGGCAAGCGTGAAAAAAAAAAAACAGATCAAGTAAAAAAGAACAAAGGAAGTATATTCTAACTCTAAACCGAGAATTTAACGGGCATTATTTCAAGGTATGTTAGTTCAAATAATCAATATAGAATTTCTAATCAGAAATAATTCAACCTAATGAAAAATCATGAATACCATCTCCTTCACTGTCATGTGACTGCAGCTTTGGAAGGGTCTACTTAAAGAGGCAAACTTCATTTTTATAATTATCACATTGATGGCCTTAGACAGAATTATTGTTTTTTCAAGGAGTACAGAGAAATTACGAAGAGTATTATTCAAAACCCAAACAGATAAATCATCCACATTTCCTCAAACACAACACCACACCAAAATGCCCTGCAAATCAAATAGTCTTAATTTCCTGTTTATGTAATGCTTGCAAAAAAACCACCAAAGAGATAGTTGGCCAACACACAATTCACCTCCCACCGTATAACAAAAGAACGGAGAGCAAAAACAGACATGTACCACAGATCAGAAACAGAGACATTTCATGTTACCCTACTCTTGATCATTTCGGTGTAAATTCATTGATTGCAAGGAAAAAGGCATCAAGATGAAAAGGGTCGACCAAAGGACATCCCTTGATATATTTCATAATCTAAATATATGTGTCTACTGCAAACTAGAACTACGGAATACAGGAAGTACTGCCAATATGCAAGCATACAAAAACACAGACTAAAAAAACAAAATCAATAGTCCAAAATTGCCCACTTAGAAAACCAACTCATGTGGCTTCATGCCTGCCTTCAGTGAAAATCTTGCAGCTAAGTAAGCTTTCAAGTCAGGCACTCCCTCAACTGACTTCACAATCAAGGCATCAACAGTTTTTTGATCATCCTTCTTCTCTTGCGGAAGAACATTTTCCTCCTACATTTTAGGACAGAAAACAAAGAGAGTCAGAAAATACATAATCAGCTGAGAAACAATAGCCATTATGCCAAGATTGTAAACTTCCAACAAACAAGAGCAAGAGGATGCATGAGGAAGAATGCCAAACCTTCTTATCTGCTTCAAAAAACTCCCCCTCTCCCTTCTTCTTCTTCTTCTTCTCAGTCTTCTTAGCAAAGTACTTGTCATCAAACTTCTCCAACTGAACTTCAGAAATGTCAACCTTGGTCGAGGTGGCAATCACATAAGCCTGATTCACACGCCTTAGGGGGACACCGTTAATTTTAAAAGGTCCTGTAACACTACAAAAAAAATTAGAAAATCACACAATATACAAGCATTATAGTAGAGCTGTTACGTGCCACTTACATCATACATAAATATTTCAACATTTGGACATTTATACTATTGACAACCTCTTTTTACCATCTATTATGATCTATACATACAGTAGAACACATAACTTGTTCTCTTTGACTTATTTCCAAAAGC